>RJWJ010013113.1:0-40569 GCA_004363605.1 Indri indri
AAAAAAAAAAAAAAAAAAAAAAAAGTATACATCTTCAAATGAACTCGAGACATTAAAAATTTTTTAAGTATAAATACATTATCAACTTGTCAGGAGAAGCCATGTAATATGGTGTAGAAAAAAATAGAAAAAAATTCGGAGTTAGGTAATTTGAATATCGAATTTTGGCTATTTATCATTCATTATTACATGACTCATGAGTAAGTTAAATACCTCTCATCCTCGGTTTTCTCATCCAAACTTTGGATGTTTAAGGTAAAGATGTAAAGTGAAAATGTACATAAAGTAATCTAATACATAGGTATTGTAGAGATTTGCATTTGTGTATGAGTCTGTCTCTCCACCAGACTGTGGATGCCTAAGTCATCCAGCATTCTCTCTTCAGTTCCTAGCACAGTGTCTGGCACACAGGAGGCACTTGCGTTTGTTCAACCTAACACCGGATACGTTAAGAGGACTAGCATCTATTGCTAGCTTTATTTGTCGAGTCTCTAATTTTAGTTACTTATGTCCAGGTGTTATAGCAACAAGCAAAATGGGTTTCAAATGTTTGCTTAATAAGAGAAGACAGAAAACTAATCATGTCTCCTCTATTATTATGATATCTTACCATGTAAACCCTTTAATCCAAAATTAATGCTAGAAAAGATTTAAAGAGATAATTACAGGCCTCTAATTATCTTTGCTTGGGATCATTTACACTTTTAGAAATACATTACAGTTTCCAGACTGATCTTTCCAAACACAAATCTTACCATGTCACTTCCTGGTTTATAATTCTTCATGGCTTTCAGAATAAATTTCTGAGCATGACATGGAAACCACTTCATGATTTGACAACTGTTGACCATTCCAGTCTCAAATCTCAACATTCCCCATTCCAACCTCATATATTCTCTCCTCCCCTATTCCAGCCACTCAGGATTTCAGTTCCCTAAACAGGTCATGCACATACTTTCTTACCACTATACTTTTTCACATGCTATTGCTCCCTTTTCCTTCTAAGAGTGCTCTCTGCCTTCTCCACTGAGATAATCCCTATTTGTTCTTAAGACTCAGCTCAGAGAAAACATCCTCCAGAAAGCCTTCCTTGACATAATCCTTAACCCCTGAAAGTCTGGGTGAGAAGTCCTCTTTGCTCCTGTAGTACCCTGTGCATACCACTATAATGGGACTTACCAATCTGTAGTCTAATTTTCTGTATCCTCCACTATGTTTTCAAGGACAGAAACTGTATCTTATTTGTCTCTCCAGCATCTATCTAGCCCAGCTAGGTACACAATGGGTGATTAACAAAGATGTGATAAATGTAAAAGAATCTTATTTTGTTAACACAGAAAGCCCAGTATATACTCATTGACAAAAACCTAACTTTTTCCCTATTACTTAAATAAAAGTGAGTGGAAAGTCAAGCAGAACCATCTTAATGAATCACAGTTAAAGACCAATTTGAGTAAGGCAAGAAAAAACTAAACCAGGAGTAAGGAGGATCTGAAATCTTGTCTGGTTAACAAAAAAAAAAAAAAGGAAGAAGAAGGAGAAAAGAAGAAAGAGGAAACTACCATTGAAGATTGGTTAAACAATAAGAAAATAGAAAGTAATACCATCATGCTACTTGTGGCTTTAGTCTCTGAAGACTACTTGATCACTGGTTTTAAGTGTGTGTCTTTCTAAACGAGTATTCTATTACACAAGATCATCAACTGAAACAAATTCAGCAAAGAGAAATGCTTACTTTCTGATAAACTGTTAAATGGCCTATTGTTAACAAGAAAGACCATATGCTAAGAAAAATAATTCTCTAAAACAGAGAGTTTAAGTAAACTTTTGTTTTTTGCAACAAATGTCTGGAATCCATTTGGAATTTTTCAGAAGTTTTATGCATCAGTTAAAAATAATACACACAAAAGTACATTATTAGGGTGTGAAGCTTTTGTAGCAACTCAATACCATTATTTGCTATCATCTCTATTTCTGATCAACTTGTGTTTCACCTTTTACGCAGGCCAAAATGACCCTTAGTTTTTGGATGTATGCTATTTGCCCTTAAATGCCATCCTGGCTAATATATAAATTTATTCATCTGACTCATAACAGGTATCCAAATCTTCTCCTCTGGAAACTAATCCACTGTACGGATTAATTAGGCTACAAAAAATAAATAAATAAAAGCAAAATTAAAATGGACAGAGTAGTATGTGAGGATATGCTTTGTTCTTTCAGGTAAAATGCATACTTTCTACTCCAAAGAATCAAGAGAAAAACTGTAGAGAGTTGTAATTATGGACAAAAACAATGACTACAAATCAGAAAAGAGAATCGAAGGTGGCAGAGGGGAAAGATCCATTAAAATAAACAGTGGTTAGGATATAACAGAGTGCATTAAACTCAATCTACTTTTAGCATGTTATTTTGTCACGATAGAAAGAGCTTCAAAAGTAAGACAGATACGAGCTTGAGTCCCAGCTAACTAGCACTTCTCAGCCATGTGACTATTGGGCAAGCAACTTAACCTCATCTTAGACTCTGGTTCCTCATTTGTAAAATGGGGTAACACTACTTATCAGAATTGGAAGGATTAGAGGTAGTGAAGAATTAAAAGGATTGGAAGTAGTAAAGTAGAAAGTTTGAAGTACTAGGTATTTAAAATATAGTAAGAAGCAGCAGCTAACATTTAGAAGGCCAATTCATGCCCGGAATTCTAAGTGCTTTGCATATGTTATTGGTTAATTCTTATAATAACTCTGTATGGTAGACACTATTACTATGCCCATTTGATAGATGAGGAACCTAAGACACAGTCAAGGTCACACATTAAGTGGTAGAGAAAAGAATTCAAATCTAGGTAGCTTGCTCCAGAGACAATAGGTATCATTAATACTAATTCTTAAGCTAGCTTTAACAAAAGTTCTCTTTCAATTTGATTTAATTGTACTTTTGTTTCCATCAAAATGCTAACCTCTAAAAGCCACAGAACTCTGGTCTACATCCATCTCTGCTATTCCACTGTCCTTATACAAATCATATCACACTTATGGGCTTTCATTTCTTCAAAGTCGGATGCTATTGCCCTAGGTTATTATACTTTTTAAAACAGGAACAAGACCATTTGCCCAACAGCCTTTTCTTTCTGGAATAGATGCAATCTCAGGATATAGCTGGTTATACACAGAAGGGGACAATAAAAAGGTTTCATGTTGAGCAGGTGTGGTACTTCGGGCCATTTTTGTGGCTAGCAACTATGGTGGTAGGTCTAGGAAAGAATTCCAAGTTGCCCATGTCTGGTTATGTTTCTGCATAGGAGGAAGAGGTAGCCAAAGATGAATAAGGCAGTTTCCATCCTCTTATTGTTTGTGGTCTAGTTGCAAATTATGACATAGTGCTTTGAATGTCCCATTTGCATTCAAAGGTCTTTCTGACAGTATCATTCCCAGAGATAAATAATTTACTATTTAGGAGTATTTAATTATTAATAAATATTTTTGAAGACCTACCATATATTAGGAATTAATCTAGGTGCTGGGCACACAGTAGTTAGAAAAAAAGAGAGAGACACACACAAAGACAAAAACCCCTGCCTTTACAGAGCTTACATTCTAGTAGTGGTGAGAGGGGAGGATTTACGCATCGATGTAGTTCAACTATTTATTGAGTATCTACTATATGCCGAACACTATCCTAGGTAGATGTTAGGAAGTGTGAACATCAGTTAAGACATAGCCTGTAAAACTACTTGAGAATAAGGTACAGAAGACTCGGTTACACAGACAAGTAATAATTAAAACGAGAGTCCTTAAAAAGTAAGTAATAAAAAAAGTACAGTAATGTCAGAATGTATAAGGTACATAGGAGGCTTCACGGATGATGTTTTTTAATGACAAATAAGTTTATCAGATAGCCAAAGAAAGGGGTGTGGTAGACCTCTGTTATTCTTTTTGGCAGCCTAGTAATCACAGTATAATTTCCCACTATCTCAGAATCCCTCCCTGGCGGGGAGTTCTCCATATGTTGAGCCTTGATATCCCACCACAGAGGTTCATAATATCAGATTCTTGTTTTCTTGGCCTCCCCTGCAGCCAGGGCATGGGCCAGTGATTGAGGCTCCAACAATCAGACACACCCTCACCTGGCTTAGAATTAGAAACGAATGATTCAAAGGAATGGGCATGAGGCCCTCTATCTGGTGGCAGAGGGGGACACAAATGCAATATGACAAGTGGCAGCAGTAGTTGCTACATCCAGTACCCAGGTTAGCAGTGTTAGTGATGAAAACTATAGCATCCAACACTTAGTGGTGGTATCAGTGGCATATTCAGTGGACACAATTGGCTATTACCTCTAGCTCCATGGCCTGAATTTAGCTCCCCTGGAGATTCTGTGAACTCCTCAAAACCCTTTTAACAAGCCCCACTTCTGATTAAATCAACAAGTGTTGCTTTCTCTTGCTTACAGTTAAGGTCGCTATTGAAACTGAAGAGGCATTCCAGGCAGAGGGAACAGCATAAGCAAAGTAAGGAGAATCCAGTTAGCTTAATGATTAGTAGAGGAGGCTCTAAGGCTAGACAGATCTGAATCTGAATCAAGGTTCTACATCGTATTGGCTATGAAACCTTGTTCAGCATATTTAAACTCTCAAAACTCCAATTCCTGTTTAGTAAAGTGGTGATAATAACACATATTTCTTATTAGGTTCTTTTGAGAATTAAATGAGGTCATGGTAATTCAGTTAAAGTTCTTAGTATTTGACAAAGAGCAAGACCTTCATAGATTATTGCTTTATTAATAATAATGATGATGAAAATAAGCATAGTATTTGGGGAGAAACATAAGCATTTTGATTCTACTACAGTTTAAAGCACAAGGAGCAGAGTACAGGAAGTGAGGACAGAGACAGATCATGGAAAAGTTTTAAGTCATATTAAAGAACTTGAGCTTTAAGGGCTGGGATTGCCTAATAATGATTAATAGCAGAATTGTATTGAAATATATTAAATTATTAACTAGGCAAATATGATTAGGTTTTGCACTGTATATACATTCTCCACATCCATAGTTGTACAGTTTGATCTGACTGCTATACTTATGTACTTGCAGGATGTAATAATAATATTGTTATTGTTGAGTACTAATGTCATACAAATTGAAACTATTTAGTTATTTCTAATAAACATAAAATGCTCCAAAATTTTTTATATCAGCTGTCAATATGTTTTGTAAGTAGATCAGATAGTTGAATAATAGGCGCTCCTTAGTCTGATCTGAGAGACAACTGACCTTTGACTGAGGAGGGAAGTTTATAAAATGGGGAGGGGGAATGCATCCTGAGGCTACTGGCAGAAGCATGAATCACATTTACAAATATGACGTTCTTCTATGACTTTTATATAATCGAATATCACCTGCTATTTTTTTTACAATATATTATTTTGCATTAGTATCTTGATCTAGAGTCCATATTAAGTTAAAAATTAAAGGTTTTATTGTCAAGTCAAAAAAAAATCAATACTGCCATTTCACAGTGTGAGGTATTACTTGCCAAATGCTAATAAGCATTACATTGTCTCTGTTAGCACCAATCCTCTGGTGCTGAATAGACAATCACATAGTTACTGTTCAGTTCTGCTTTACATTTACCACGCTTTTCTACCTGTTTACCCTCATCTAATTTTCACCATTATCTCCTCTCTCCACCTCCACTCCACACCCGTATCTGCCTTTGAGAAACACTCTTTGATCTAATTTTGATTTTCACAATAGCTACTGAAAAGCAACCTGGATCACTGTGTACAACTCAGAACCAGTGCTGAGAGAAAAATGTACAAGTTTGCCGGGGGAGGTGAGGGGAGGTGACAAAAACAGAACCCAAAATGTGCTCTGTAACCACTGAATGCTTTATTTCATTTTCTGCAACTCCCATCTGCTTTGGCAGCATAGTTTAGTCAAAGGGAAAAAAGGGCACAGGCCTCTGAGTCAGACAGAACTGGTTTTGAATTCTAGATCCAACATTCAAGAGCCCTATTAGGTAGGTACTATTACATTCATGTTACAGAGGATGGTACTGAAGTGCAGGAAGATTATGTGACCTTCACCTGTGTCTGTTGTTTGGGGCATGTTTTCAAAAATATCAATGTGCTGCTAACATAAAATTGAGTGGTTATGTCTTTCTATAGGCCCAATTTTATTTTCACTTTACTAGGTCATTTGTGGCTAGGGCCTGATACCTACAAAAGATCCCAGAGGGTTATACACCCACCAGAACTGGACAATAGCTATTTCAGGGATTCTCTGAAGTCCTACCTTTGAATTTGCTTTTTAAAAATAGTTTCCAAATAGTCTAGTTCTGAGCAGTATCATTACTGCTATATCTGACAACTGACACAGGATAATTCTGGCTTGACCTGGGCCACTCTGGAAGGAGAGGAGGTAGCCTTCATCTCAAGCATATTGGTCCTACCCTGCACCTTAGAACACCTAGTACAGCAAGTTAATCTGTGAGAATGCGCAAGGCTTCCTGATTATCAATGTGTTATCGGTCTACAAATTTTATCAATGAAACTGGTAAGTTTATTAATCTAGAATTAACACAGTTCTCCCTGATGTTTTTCAAACATTGTGAATAGGTAATAAAAACAGTATTAATAATAATAGTTGACTTTGAGTGTTTACTATGTGCTGATTATTAAGCACTACTAAATTAAGTGTTTTACATGCATTAATTAATTCAATTCTCTCTCAACAACATGATGGTTCATTATTGCTTTGATTTCAAAGTTCAAATTTCAGAGAACAGTGATCATTCTGTAAACTAGATATGAGTTTCCTAAAGGCCAGAGCCACTCTTTTGCATACTCTTTAGCATAGCACCTAGGCCTGGCAAGGTATGAGCCAGGCAGATGGGCACCTTGACTTCTCTCACCATGGGATTGAAAAATGCCAAATGCCTGGCTTGATTCCAGACTGCTTTGGGCTTTCAGGGGCCACTTGAACCCAAGACAAATCATGCTTGTGCTGGAGCAGACACAAGAAAAACAGTCACTGGTTTGGTTCTGTCAAAGAGTACCAAGTCCCAAGGAAAGCATCATATGGAGTCTTAGATCACTATCCAAAATACATTTATGTTATTTTCAGTGACATGACAAATAATTTAAATATGGTAGATTTTTTTTCACATTTTGATCTGTCATATATTTGTCTTCAGCAGAGTACTAAATCCAACTCACACCTCTGTTTTCATAACAAATAAGTGATCTCATTTATTGCTGTGAGAAATGAAGCAATATACACAGTAGTAAAACATTAAACTCAGTGATAAAACGCTTTACGGGATAGTTTTTCTGTAACTACTAGGAGGCACCTAATTTGGTAATTTGAACATAGTAGGTGCTCAAAATTTGATAAATAACAGTAATAGCACCAATGGTATTCCTTTAAACTCCATTTGAAAGATGTTCCATTTCAAAATGTTTAAAGGTTTGAAATATATTATGTTAAAGAGCAGTTTCAGAGCAGTACATCCATACAGAACTATCTCAATGGCAGGGAGGAGGTTAACATATATACTGATATAAAAAAATTCTGTAGTTACCATGAAATTGTTACCTTTAGTTAACTCTAGATTCATTTTTTGTCTTTATACTTTACATTTTCTAAAATGAACATATATTATTTTTGTAATCATTAAAAAAATAAGAATACATTCTAAACAGATCAACCAAAAATGATATTAAAGATTTATAAAGCACAAGTTAGTTATGTTGTGAGTTAATTAATATGAGACAAAAATTATTTTGTTTTCTCAAGGTAGTAAGAGAGGAAAAATAATATTAAAGGATCCTAAACCTTTGGAAAATACCATAATTGTGTATAAATTATACAAATATGTCAACTACAAAATAGCATAAAAATACATTTTGTATAAAGAAGCCACATGTAAATGTGTTTATTTCTTTGTTGTGTTTAATTAAAGCTATCTTGTTTACATTATAAGCTAATATAAACCACGTAATCTAGAAAGAACACAAGACAACATCTTGAATTCTATAAAACCTTTGTGTTTGAGAAAAGCCCAAAGTAATTTACATGTGTTACTTCTCAAAAACCTTGGGAGACTGGAAGTGAGTAACGGGTTTCATTTTATAGTTAGGGAAACTAAGTCACAGAGACATTTAAAAAAATGTGCTCAATAACTCAAAAAGTGAAGGGAAAGAAAGCCTGGAACTTAGTTCTGCCATTCCACTGATTAGCTGGACCATTCATCCCTGTCTTCGTAGACAAGCTGAAGCAACAAACTAACTTAAAAACTAAAACCAGTTGAACAGGATAGGTTTGCAGGATATACACCAACAATTCAGTATAATAATAACCAACAGCTAGACTGCTTTGTGGTTTTGGTACACTTTATAACTATTCATTAACCCACACAACATCAGTGGATGGTGGGGCTATCCTGGTAATGCTGCTCCTATAGAACTGATAAAAACACACTGTAGGGTTATAACAAATATAAAGTCAAATGAGAAATCTACAGCAGAAAAAGCCCAGTACCTTCCTCTAATCAAGCCTCAATACAAATATAAAACAGGATAGATATGTTGGAATGCCAAGTCTATCCTCTTTCCCCCCATTATTTCCAGTAACCCTTCCCAAACTACCACCATTATGTCACTATAAATGATAGACAGGATTGAAGAGAATCTAAAAAGCTATTTAGTTCATCCAATTTATTTCGAAGCAGACAACATCTAAACTTTTCCTAGAATATTTTTCAAGAATTTTCACCTTTAAAGAACATTTCCAAAATTAAAAGGAACTAGGGAATATGATGTTTGCCTTACAGTTAACAATGCTAGTAACTTCCAACCTCTTCCTTTTGCTCACATGCATCAAGTAAAAGCACCAGACTTTTAAACAACAAAATAATAAAAATATAATAAGATCTCTGGTAATATGCCAGTTTCTAGGGAGCATGCAAGACTGAAACAAGTTTCCAGAATCAGTTATCTAAAGGGTCTAAAATTTACTAAATAAAGGTTATTAACATTCCCCGGCCAGGTTGAAAACATTCCTACTCCTTAACGTTTTTCTTATGACTAGGCAGAACACATTTCTTTCTCCAAATGAATAAATTTCCCCTTCTCTTGGAGCTTAGCTGTCTCCCCGGCAAAGCATCATATAGAACAGCTGTTATATTACCAGTATAAAAGTAATCTCATCTGACCTAATTGCAAAACATATGGACAGACAGAAACCAAACTTTTGGGGGCTCTGTATCTTTAAAGGAAGAAACAATCAAAGATCTATTGGCAAAGACTGTGAACAATGCCATGAATTCAAATTTTGCACAATTTAAACAAGATCTGTGTCAATAAGCTATTTAAATTAATTTTGAAGTGCATGCTTTAAATTCTCTAGACAGAATGAAATGAAGACAGAACCAGCTCTCTGTTTTCAGCCTCTGCTGAAGATCTCAGTTAAACCCTCCCTAAAGGTACCAGATCTTAGATGTGTCATCCCTATTCTATGTTTAAGATTTGTCAGGTTGCAGAACAGTCTCCTTTCTTGGGTACGGTCTTCAACAATATCCTTTCTTCAGAACCCCAACTCACTGAGACTAAGCAAATACCTCTGATGCAGATCAAACTTGCTGAGTCAATAACAGATATTATAGTTAAGTGGCCGTGGGTAAAATCACCTGACCTGAGTTCATATAAGTAAAGGCTTACTGAGCTTATCACAGTAAGCTCATTTTTCACTTTTAAGTTTTATTCATTTATTTTTATGACTACAAGCTTAAAATTGGATATATTCATTTAAAAACTCGAAAAATTCAGAAAAACACAAAGAGTAATTAAAATTACCCACACTCCCATTACTTAGCTTTAACCAATTAACATTTGGTATATTTCTTTCCTCTTATGTATATTGCTACTTAACATAATGTAAGCATTTTAATGGCTATATCTTTATCACAGAATTTTACAGCAGGAGAATTCCTATTTCAAAAATCTTTACTGAAAGAACAAATCCAATATATAAACCAAATGAAAGCAGAGCTGATTAAAGTGTGGGTGGTGATGTGTGGGTGAGAGGTGAGGGTTTGGGGCAAAGGGTCCACTTGGCCTCTATACTGGCTCCCAAACACATCTGAGAAACCCTAGTACTCAAAGAATACAATTTAAAAACCAAAAATCTAATCATCTAATTTAAAAGATGAAATTACTTGCTTTTACTAGATCATAGGACTAGTAAAAGAACTAGCAAAAGAACTTAGGGTCCCACATCTTACAGACAAGTGCTTAGCTTTTCCAACTTAGCTACTCTTTCTACAAAAGTCATCAGATGTTCATTTGTCCACTGTTGTTCTTCCTTTAAGAAAAATAGAAGGGACAAAGTTATATAACAAAAAATGAATAATTAATATAATATGCTAGATCTCAAAGAGCTCCACTTGCCCTAAATAAGTTTTATACTATTCCTCATAGTATTACGAACGAAGGAGAAATTTCATTTCTAAACTAGAAGAAAAGGCCATAATTACATTATTTTCCTCAAGAATACACTGCATGTCTAGTGTAGCTACAACCTCTCCTTCTTTCCACTCATTCAATCACTGAATATTTAGTGAGAATCTATTTGGGCTGGACAGTAGGGATATAACTGTGAACAAAACAAACAGAAGGCCTGCCCTCATGGAGTCTGTAAACCTGACAGGCTTAGGCAAAATACTTTAACTTTCCAAATCTCAGCATTTGCCATTTATAAGGTAAGGATAATAATAGTTAACTATTGCATTGTTTAAGAATTAAATGACATGATGTAGGTAAAAAAAATCCTGACAGGTAATTAGGCATATAATAATATGTGCTCAGTTAACATTGGTTGCCTTCCCTACCAAACTGTTAAATTTCACATTAAAAATGAGAGGTGAGAATACTAAGTATCATTGGTGCTAACACACTGATATGAGGCAGTAGAAGTGAAACAGCAGGTTAAGATTTTAAGGAATTCCAAACAGATTCCTACATTAGGAAAGTAAATCATATTTCAATATGAAGAAGTGAAATTTACATCGGCCCTCCCAATCATGTTCTGTAGTTCACCTTGTTATCTCCATCACCATTTACTTTCAATTACTACTGGCCTCTTTCCATAACATTCAGCCCTATATAGTGCCTAGGAAAGAAAATATGAAGTAAGCAATCGTCTTCTCCAAATACCATTGTTTCATTGTTTAAATATGGCCAGGTAAGTCAAATATTTACACTTAACAAAATAAAAGACAACAGTTTGAAATACAAACTATCAAATGTGAAACCCACTAAAAACCTGTAAAGATTTGGACAATATTCACCCATAAAAGTACCAACAGGTGACAGAAGTAAAGCCATTTTTCATTCACATAATACCCAGAAATCAACAAAATATGGATGGCAAAGTCTTAGAGATTCATTGCAAATTTGTTAATTATTAGAAGCACCCTGTTCACTATTAACTTTAATTAGATTTCTACAGGGGAAATTCTGTCATTCAAAAGATCACATGTACCCATAATTAAAAATTTGAAATAATTTTTTTAAAATCAAACATTTGTTTCTCAACCAAATTAGGCCTTTCATATTGGTATGCATCCCAAATCTGCCTACCAAGAAAAACAGCTCATGCTATTCATAAATAGAAAAAGAAGGCTGGGCACGGGGGCTCACACCTGTAATCCTAGCACTCTGGGAGGCTGAGACCGGTGGATTGTTTGAGCTCAGGAGTTCGAGGCCAGCCTGAGCAAGAGCGAGACCCCCATCTCTACTAAAAATAGAAAGAAAATTAGCTGGACAACTAAAATATGTAGAGAAAAAAATGAGCTGGGCATGATGGCGCTTGCCTGTAGTCCCACCTACTCTCAGAAGGCTGAGGCAGGAGGATCGCTTGAGCCCAGGAGTTTGAGGTTGCTGTGAGCTAGGCTGAAGCCACGGCACTCTAGCCCGGGCAAAAGAGTGAGACTCATCTCAATCAATCAATCAATCAATAAATAAATAGAAAAAGAAATCTGCTACTTAGTCAAAGTGTTTAAATTATTTAGAGGCAGATAATTTCCATTATTAAAGTTTTTTCTTTATTGTTCCTCAGAAGAAGGGGGGAAAGAGCTGGATAATAAAGAAGACCTCAGAGCAAAATGAAAATCTTTTCTCCATTTTTCTCAAAAAGAGAATTAATACCCTGTTCTGAATATTGTATAAACGACATTTTCTTATTAACAGGGCTAAATAATCTAAATTAAATTGACTAAAAAATCGATAGGAAAGGAGTCAAAGTCACAGAGAAAGACAGGTTTTATTCTAAGTGCAAAGTGTTCGACCCTGTGCACCCTGATACCAGGACATCTTCAAGGACTTTTTGTTCATCTAGAAAGACTTCTTGAGAGAATTAGGCTTTGAGGAGGCACTGAAGGAGGACAAAGTGGTAAATTGTTACATAGAGAGGGTAATTTGGTTCTTTAAGGATCATGGAAAGAATAGATGGGGCTAAGAATAAGAGTGAGGGGAACACACAGAGGAGTTTAAATTTTAAAAAATGAGCAAGGAGAATGGAAGAAAGATTTTTTGTTTAATGAAGAAAAAATAATGGGGGGAAATTTCTTCTGACAATAATAATTATCTGTGGAACAGTGGCATTACTAGAGGGATTATTTTGACACACGTTTATCATAGATACACACCTAAAAGAATTATTCTGAGTAAACCTTTATCTAGACATTATCTTTTTCATCACAATTTTTAAAAATCCCTCCTTTAAAGTTACCAGTGCAGTTAGGGTAGTCGTTTCTAGTGAAAAACAGATAAATCAAAATGTATACTTTAAAAAAGACTAAGTGATCACAGAAGAGGTGCCTATAATATAATGTCAACATTAGTAATAAAGATTTTTATATCACATCTAAAGAAAACAAACAAAAATCAAGATCAAGGCAAAAAGCATGGATTAAAGCTATTTATAACTAAAAATATCATCTAACACTGTCTTTCATCTAAACAAGGTCTTATATTTCTATTTTCTTCTGATCTATTAAAGTGCCCTAGAGCAGAAATCTCTCTACCCATAATTTACCCATCAGTAAAAACGGCACTGTGATACTTTTCTTTCATTCTTTTTATAAGGGTGCCAGGACGTCTGGAAGTTAATATATACATGTTTAGAAATACTGAGATGAAAAGTAATATACACTTTAATTTAATGGGTCTTTTTAAAAAAATCAAGATAAAAAGACCTAGCCAGATTATTTCAGTGTGTAAATTTTCAACTAGCCAGAAGGCTTCCTGGGGACATAATTCAGGAGATTTGAAACTAATGTTCTGGAGTTTATACTGGTTCAGAAAGTCCTAATCAGACTAAGGAATTTCTACAGAAAGCTAGGAACTTAGGCCAGGAATAAGATATAGTAAATGTAGAAGTCCCTGGGCATGGCCCTAAAAAGAATACAAATTTCTCTACAACAGATGAGCTCAGAACCCAATCAAAGGAAAAATAAGAGCTCTAATTTAATATCACCATTGTAAAACATTGCAAAACAGAAAATTCAAGGAGGTAAATGAATAGTACACAATGGAGCAAAGGGAATAAATGCTAAGAACAGTAGAAATTTTCTCAGGTTAATATCCAAGGACCAATATTTCTAGCAAAATGGTTTCCTAATTTTCTCTTCTAGGCAACTATATTTCTTTAAATGACAATAACACAGATTCTGGAGCCAGACTGACTGGGTTTGAATATAGGTTCCACCATAGCTGGGCTTCTCTAGGACTTAAGTTTCCTTAGCTATAAAATGAGGATAATAATAGCACCTAACTACTCTGAGGATTAAATGAGTTAATATATCTAAGGCACTTAGAATAGTGCCAGGAATATAGTGTATTTGCAATTGCTATTACAATGGTCCATAATCCCTCGAACTCGATGCTAAATACCAGAAACTCCAAAACCAAAAATTTTTCTGTAACTCATTTGGTGGCAAATACCTGCCCTGCCCTGAATGCATTTGGTAACCAAATCTGACCTGAGCAAATACAAGACTATTTACAGTCTTTATTTATCCCACTCAGTGTGACTATATATGCATTTTGCTGTGGATATCATAATGTATTTGATTATAGCATGCTGCCTCAATTCACTGGGATGTATTTATTAACTTCTTAAATTCTCAATAATTCTAAATTCTGAAACACATTCAAACCCCTGAGTTTTGGATAAAAGACTGTGGATCTACATTACCTTTGAAGCCTGAACAGTTTCTACTTCCTTAAAATAAATGGCATCTTTTTAAATAACCACAAGTAAGTAAGATCCTAAACCTAGTAGTCCTAGTAGTAGAGCACATTAGGATGAAGAATACATTTCCCAGTACAGTTAGGAGGGCCCTGTATTCCCAGGATGTTCTAATATAATCCGTTTATAATATTTTATTTATGGTAATCACAGTAGTCAGAGTTTTCAAATTCTAAATTCTACCGCTTGCTTAAACAAAGTCTAGTCTCATCACTTAGATCACAAATAAATAATTAAGGCTCTTTAGGGGGGCAAAAATGTGCCTTGAATCATGCATACTAAATCATCATGGAACTTTAGAGCTGAAAGAGACTCTTCAGAACTAATCTAAACTATCATCCCTTCCCTTCCCTTCCAAACTGTTTTACCATTCATAAATTTACTCTCCCTTATGAGGTAAGAATAACCTGCCCTAACTTGTCCTTAGACTCAGTCTATAGGAACACCCTGCAGGTAAATGTGAATAAACTGGGTGGAGTACACTGACAGACTTGGGATCTAAAAGGATGACTTGAATCTAACACAACCAGTCTTATAAATTCAGTAAATGTCTCAGATTATACTTTAGAAAATGACAAGAATTTCCAAGTCCAGAATGAAGGAAGACTCATCTAGCATATATTAAAAGATAAATAAAGACTGAGCTATCTTAATGAACTCAATGAGTCAGCAACATCATACGGCTGCCAAAAAAGCTACTGTGATTAGGGACTAACCACATCAACAGCAGAATCCCATCCAGAAAGAACGAGGCAACGGCCCTCTCTGCTATGAGCTAGTTAGAGCACATCTGAAGTATTACAGTCAGCTCTGTTCCACATTTTAGGAGAGACAGAGAAAGACTGAAAAAGACCAGAAGAGAGGTGACTAGGATAGTGAGGGGATTTGAAACCATGTCACGTAAAGACTAGCTGAAGTTACTTAGACTCAGAGGGAGCATAATCGCTGTCCCCAAATCCCGAAGAACTATCATGGCACAGAGACAGCAGACTTGTTCTGTATGGCCCCAAAAGGCAGAACCAGATTAGTCAGTTAACTACAGGGAGAAATATTTCAGCTATGCCCATGGAAGTATTTCTTCAAATGTAGGGCCACGCTACGAGGTAGTGGCTTTTTAGGTCCTATCTAGCCCTAAAAGTCCGTAATTTTAAAAATAAAACATTTGTCATTACCTCAATGTCTTACTGCTGATTATTATTACTCTCTATTGTCAGAGCATCTCCCTTCACCCTGCTTAAAATGTCCTAACCAACCAACCAATCAGCTGAATGTTTTGCCAGGTTTGGGGAGGAAAGTGCCTGCTTGCTGGGTAATTAGTTTCAGTTTTCAGATCAGTGTCCCTGTAAACAAAAGAGGGCCCTAACTGAGGGCCAGGCAAGAGCTCTCAGCTAGATCTCTATGAAAGAAATTCTTTTTAATTCAAAAAGCAGCTATAAGACCTATCCAATCAAATAACATATTATCAATGGCACTCAGTCCTTATAAGAACATTGAAATAAAAAACCCTGTACAACCATCTTCCCAAATGCCAGGGAATCCAACTTTGCAAGCCAAACTAGCTCTCTCAAATTCAATTAGAAGTTTTCCTTCTGCCAAAGAGATATGTTTACTGTTTAAAGTAGGCTGGAACCCATGCTCACATAAAAAGTCCATACTTGATCTTATCACTGTAAAGCTAAAATTGCCTATCAATAGGCCCACAAAGTCAGTTCAGCTGCTGAGAACTAGACACTGGCAATCTAGAGCAAATTCACAGAAAAGTACAAACTATAGAATATTTAAAACACAGAATTATCAAAGTTGGACATTCTTCTAAAACTTTTGCCAAAGACCAGCATAGATGTAAGTATAATATCAGTCCATGGCAATTACTAAAAGCTTTGAACGACATTTCAGACGGCAAATATTAATCAGTCCAGCTTTACTTCACTTAAAATTGATCTGGATTCTAAGAAACTCCAAAGTATAGAGAATATAAATACATGATGGACTTAATAAGAACACCCTGTGCTCCTTCTCTGTGCTTTTTAAAGTGAAGCCCAGAAGCAATCGAGGTGTCCATAAATAAGGGATTGGTTAAATAAATTATGGTACATTCTTACAATGGAAAATGCAACTGTTAAAAAGAATAAGGTAGACTCTAGGTACTGACATGAAAAAAAAAAAGTCCATGGTACATAATTAAATGGATACCACAAGTTGCAAAACAATATGGAATTATTCCATTTTGATTTTTTTAAATCTATTTTAAAATACCCTGTGTGTATGTTCATATATGCCCAGCAAAATGTTTGAAAAAAGATCCAACAAACTGCCAACAGTAGTAACCTCTAGGGACTGACTGGAACTAGGAGGCAGTGAAGGAGTGACTTTCACTTTTTCCCTTGTAGACTTCTGGTTGTTTGTATATTTTTGCCAGTAAGGGTTCCCTTTGTGGTTTAAAAATAACAATACGAAAATAATAAAAGTAAAATAACATCAATTACACAGACTTATTTATCAGATACTAACCAAAGTAAGTGATCTTGCTACTTAAGTGCTATTGCGTGTTTAAAATTCCAGAAAATCAAATTCATCCTCTTTCTATTATATTTTACTAAAACATGTAAAAATCACAAGTCCCTACTAGTTTTCTCAAATGCTTTCTATCTATAAAATAAAGGGGGTGGGGGCCTAGGCCTGACCATCAGCATAGCCAACGCATACGGTGCTTATTCTGCACCAGGAACTGTTATAAGCACTATAAATGTTTAACTTATTCCATCGTCACAGCAATCCAATGAGGTTAAGTACTCTTATTAACTTCATTTCACAGATGAAGAAACTGAGGCCAGAGAGGCCAGGTGAGCTAGCTGCCCAAGCTTACGCAACTAATAAGGGGCAGAGCTAGGACTGAAACCTAAGATTAAACTCCAGAGTCCATACTCTCAATCACTATGCTTGTCTATCAGTTATATGTCGATCTCTCTAAATGAAGGCCAAAAAGGGTTACGAGTAAAACCTAGCTAGTTAATACACTCCAAGTTGGAAGAGATGCAAACTTGGCTTTTTACGGGTGAATAATTTGCATTCCTACTTATGTCATTGCCAAGCTCCAACCCAAAATTCAAGACTGTATTAAGGCTCATAAATAGCCATGTGAGAAAATTGTCTACAAACTCAATTATAGTCCAAAGTCCATACCTGATTCCACAGTAAATTACTGAGCCTAAGATTTAGATCAGAGATCCAGCTAGACAAATGGTTTGGACAAATCTCCACCCCGTCTCAAAGCAAAAGAACTCAGAAACTCTTGCCTAACATCTTGACATGGTAGGTTTTATTTGTTTAGTTCCAGGCCCACTCTAGATTTAAAAGGGAAAGAATAGGAGCTGTTTCTAACTTTGCTTTAAGACTTTAACCAGTAGGAAGAGCCTTATTTTCTACATGGACTCAAACAGAAATTGACATTTATCAGCATCAGCAAAATTGAACATTCTAGCTTAAGGAAACAAAAATGGGCATCCCTGCCTAAACTGTGTATTTGTCCAAACACATTGACCTTGTAATTGAGGAAGAAAAAACAGTGCAAGGAAGGGATTTAACCTAATTTACACATGTGCTCAACCTAGATACACACCTGTCCCAAATGACCTACTGCATCCACTTATTTGCAGGGAAAACATGGACTACAACGCCTTTTTTTACTTTTATTTTTTGGCCTCAAGTGGTCCGTACTACTGTTTGTAAGCAAAATCCTCTCAATATCTCTTTCACCTGTCAACACACACATCTGATACTTACATAAACAAGAAAAAATGAACAAGGAAACTGGAGCTCTGGGAGGAATCGCTCATATTCAGCTTTGACCCACTGCTTGAAGGAGGTACTATGCTGGCTTACAAACTTCCCCAAATAACCAGGCAAAGCGGCTGCATTAGCGAAACCAACCCAAAAGTTTGTGCCCATTCCGGGTCTCTGACAAAGGCCAGAAAGCCCTGTTTGGAAGGAGATGCGGTATCTTCCACACAGCATCCACCCCCTCCCGAGGGAGCACAGCCCAGGGGGGACAAAAGACTTTCCAGATTAGAAATGGGGGTGGGAGGCGCTAGCTGGAGCTTGGACCTCCCCTTGGGAGCCGAAATCTGGG
This sequence comes from Indri indri, assembly GCA_004363605.1. NCBI lineage: Eukaryota > Metazoa > Chordata > Mammalia > Primates > Indriidae > Indri > Indri indri. The sequence goes on from RJWJ010013113.1 coordinate 18,443, forward strand.
GAGCCTTAGGGGCAAGAAATGATAAATTACGGCCAAGAGCCCATCCCTGAATGGCAGGGGCTGGGGTAAGGATGGACAGCCGTTGGGGAGGGTCCTGCCAGTGAGGAAGCGCTGGGACTCACCTGGGGGAGGTGGAGAGGGGCCCTTGGTTGCAGGTGGGGTGGGCAGGACGCTGCTGCTGCTGGGAAGAACGGGGGTCGGGGTCCGGGGAGTGGTGGGTGCCGGAACAGTGGTGGCTACAGGGGTGGTCGGCGCCGGGCCAGTGGTCGTCGAAAGGGTGGTCGGCGCAGGTCTGGTCGGCGCCGGAGGGGTGGCCGAAGTGTGTTCCACCGCGGGAGGGGTGGTCGGCGAGGGGCCGAGCGGCGCCTGAAAGGTGGTCGAAGCGGGTCCGGCTGTCTCCCGAAGAGCGGTGTTCTCCAGAGACTGGGTTGAAGAGCTCGCAGCCAGGGGTCGGCGGACCGTAGTGCGCGGGGGTCCAGTCCTCCGGGCCTGGGCTGTGGGAGCCGTCGCCTTAGGGAAAGTATAGCTGGGTTCGCCCCGCAGCCCCGGGCCCGGCGACGCGTCCACCTGCCCCGCGGCCCCGCCGCCACCGGTGACATTCTCCGCCGAGACGGCTGAGGCAGCAGCGGCGGCGGCGCAGCACAACAGGGCGAGGCCGCCCAGGCTCCGCAGGCTCCTCATGGCGCGCTCGGCTCCGCCATTCATTCATTCAGCCAGTCAGTTGGTCAGTCATCTTCCACCCCCTGCAATCCGACCAAGGAAGCCACCGCCGCCGCCGCCGACACCGGGATCACCATCGCCACCTCCCTCTGACAGGCGGCCGGCCCCGCGGGCGGGCCCCAACGCGGAGGGAGAGACCGGACCGAGCGCGGACAGCCCGCCCTCCTCGATTGGCAGCCTCGCCTGACGAATGGGAGACCACGCCAGCCCACGTGATCCACCCGCTTCCCGGCCTCTTTGTAGCACCGCTGGCCAATCATAGGACGTCCAGGGGAGGGGGCGGTGCGTAAGGCGGGAGGAGGGTGGTGAGAGCCCAGCTCCAGCCGGCCGGGCTCGCGGCGGCCCCGGCTTTGTCTACCCAAGGAGCGGGGCGAGGGCCTCGGGCACCGGGCGCTGCGGAGCAGACAAAGGACGCGCCCCGAGCGGCCGAAACCGGGCCAAGTCATCTGCTCTATGGGGCTGTGAGCGCAACCCGGGGCTGGAAACCCGCTCTGGGGAGCGTCCCCGCCCTCCTGAACAATGGGGCGCCGGCGCCGCACCGGGCTCGGGTGGGGACTGGGCTGGAGCCCCTCGATGGGCGAGGGCGGCAGCAGCGAGGATGTAGAGCTCAGCATTCTCTCTGCTGTTTGAGAGAGCCCGGCCTCAGCCCTGCGAGCTCTTTGCTTCCGTTCCTATTTCAGAGATGTGGAAACTGAGGCCCTTGCTGGGGACCTCCCTGAACCAAGACCCTAAACCCTCAGCAGGCACCTGCTGTGGGCCAGGTGTTGTGCCAGGCTGGACGACGGGGTCTGGAGACCCTTCAGGAGCCGAAGGTGCAAGCGTCCTGCTTGGGGGAGACAGACTCACATGCACACTTTACCCCAAACCCCGGGAAGAATAGGATCGGACGGGGTTGAACCTCAACTTCTTGTCTCTTTCTGGGTGGTTTTGTGGCCCGAGCGAACGCAGTTTTTTGACCACTAAAATGGAGATGATAGGACACCCCTCCCTCCCTCCGCCCCCTCACAGAGCTGTTGTGAGAATTAAGTAATGTACGTGAAGGGCTTAACCCAGTGCCTGGCCCACTGTTGGTAAACCCTCATTAATGCTAACTACTCTCAGTGTACTGTGTCAGGACAAGCCTAGGATTAGAAAGCAGCCCCAGGCCACGGCCCTACCGAGTCCCCAGAGCCCCCGCCTGTTGCAGGGATTGGGGTGGGGCTGATAGCAGAGCTTGACCCTGGATGACACTAAACCCTGCGTGAAGCTGGAATTCGGACGCGGAGCCTCGCACCATCCGCCCAGGCTAGAGCTAGGTCAGGCGCTGCTGCCTCGGCTCAGCAGCTTCCAGGGGGAGCCAGGCAGGGCGGGTTTGTCATCTGATGGGGCTTAATCCCAGCCTCACCGCTAACCCAGTTCTGGCCTCCCCTACGTGATGTTTGCCTTTGTGCATGATTTCCCATCAGTCATTGGCCTCCAACCAGCCCGGCAGGATGAGATTTGTGTGTGAACCTGTGTATGTTATTGAAAGCATGCATTTATTTACCTGCATGAGGAGTATGTTCTTGTATATGAAAGCATAGCCAGTTTTGTGAGTCTGTGTGTATGAGTATTACATGCATCTGTGTGAGTTTAGTGAGTATGGGAGCTAGTATCTATTTTCATGTATTATTTGTCTTAATCTATATGTGTGTACTGGTGTGTGTTTTATGTGTATTTTCTGTGGTTTTGCATTTCTAGTTATCTATAGTTGTGTCTTGATAGGTCTATGTATGTAAGGTGGGGAGAGGGGTGGGGAGGGGAAGAGGGGGTGAGTGTTGTGGTTTCAAGACCAATATTTAGCAAGATCTAACCGAGGTTCTATTTTTACTTCTCTTTGGGAAGGGGTATTCTCTTGCTGATTTCTCTTGACCCTTCAAACCGCAACCAAAATGTCACATTCTCTAAGAGACATTGCTGGATTTCTGAGTGGGAATTAATCTCTCCGTCCCCATTTCCCCACTGCCCTTTGTTTATTCATTGATTACAGCCCTGATCTATCAATCTACCTCTCCCCTGCCTCTTCCTGAAAGGATTAAGAATGGCTTTCAGAAATATATACAACACAATACATTGAACTGCCCACATGGCTTTATTGCTTCTCACAGGCATGTATCAGTCTTCATACTAGAATTTGCAATTTATGTGTCTGTCTGTTCCCTAAGCTGTTTTTTCTGTTCTCAGTGCTTAGCAGGGGCAATAAATATGAGCAAGAATTCATGCTGGTTAAGTTGAATTAAATTGAACGGAGATCCTGTGGTACCCATGGGAGGAGCTTGTGTCTTTACAAACAGACAGAACTAGGTCAAGACTCTGCCAAATGTGTTACCTTGGAGGAAAACTTTCACGTCTCCAAGCCTCAGTTTCCTTCATCTGTAAAATGGACCAGTAAATCCTCTCTCACTTAGTTGAGCTGAGGAGAGTGCTCAATCTGTAGGTTCCTATTTAAGTTATACCATTGCTAACTGTGAGCCTTGTTGGCTGAAGGACCAGAGCAGAAACCCCATCAGGTAACTTCCCCGTCAGGTGACATGGTCTGACAGTTGCCCTACCAGATATCCCAAATGCGATCTGAAAAATGCTTTGTTGGCCCTGAGCTGTGCTGTATCAGAGATTCTCTGGCAACAGAGGAGAAAAGCTGATGCAGCTTCTTTGCCAGGAGAATTACAGAGCAAAGGACTAGAAGACCTTGCCGAGTGATGCAGGCCAGCTATCTGCCTCAGGCAAGGATCACTCCCGCCAGGGCTTCTAAGATGGGATAATTAGCCTGTAATATGTACAGAAAATGTTGAATCTTTTTGAAAGATAATTTAAGTATATTAATGTTGATTCACTCAACATTTAATTCTTAAATTTGTTTCTCTGCTTTAAAAGATAACTTTTTTATTTCTTAGGAATAAAATTTTACTTTATGTTTAAAACTTGGAAACACCTTAAATATCTGACATCAAAGAAAGGCACTGTATCTGTTCTATTTAATCATATAAAGTCATTGTAGAGGTAGCTATGAAGATAGTATAGCAAATATTATTAGATAATTGAGATTTTACTGTGATGCTATGCTAAGAGCTACACATTATTGTTTATTCCTAAGAGCCATAATAAGTAGGTACTATTATGTCTTAGTCTGTTCGGGCTGATACAACAAAGTACTATAAATTGGATGGCTTTTAAACCACAGAAATTTCTTTCTCACAGTTCTGGTGGCTGGGAAGTCCAAGATCAAGGCAGCAGCAGATTCAGTGTCAGGTAAGGATGCTCTTCCTGGTTCATAGATTGCTGTCTTTTTATTGTATTTTCACATGGTGAAAGAGGCAAGGGAGCTCCCTGGGGTCTCTTTTATAAGGACACTAATCCCCTACTTAAGGGTTCCACCTGCATGACCTAATCACCTCCCAAAGGCTCCACCTCCAAATACCAGCACCTTGGGGTTAGGATTTCAACATATCAATTTTACAGGGACACAAACATACAGTCTATAGCATATTATTGTCTGCATCTTACAGATAAGGAAACTAGGGCACAGAGAGGTTAAGCAACTTGCCCATGGTCACTTACTAAGTGATAGAGCCAGAAATCAAGACAAGGTTGGCTGGCTCCATCTGACACCCTTAACTATAAGGGAAAATGCTTCTACCATAATGTTAAGAAGAAAAGAGAAAATAAAAATTATAGCTGTGACACTCTGTGTAACAGAATGTTGACTGGCATTTTTCCCATCGCCCCAGAACTGCACTTAAGGCCTAGGTCTCTAAAAAGAGCTGTCAACCTGCTCATGACTCCTGGAGCCACAGGGCTTAAGGAAGGACCACAGAACAGCAAGGGTCAGAGAGGGCCTTACTGGAGCCGATAAGCAGCCTGACTTTTCTCCTACACAAAGGAGATGCTGCAAAGGGCCTAGTCTGATTCTTCTTTGTATACTCAATACCTAGCATGGTGTCAAACACACTGAAATGGCTCAAGAATGTCTATCGGGCTAAACGGAGTCTTATGATGTGGTAGACACTGTTCTAGGAGTTTTGGATTCATAATGCATTTATTCCTCAAAGGCCAGGGTATTACCTACACTTGAAAGAAAAGGAAACTGAGCCTCCAAAAGGTTAAGGGACTTGCCCAAGATCTGCCTGACTCTACAGCCCAGGTTCTCCTCTATACCCCACAGTCCATTAGGTGGCCACTGTGTGTTGCACATAGTACGAGGTCAGTGAACACATCCTGAAAGGAAGGACACACATGCATCAAATTCAGCCTTCCTGTTAGAGCAGCCTTTACAAAAAAGAGAAGCTTTGGGAGTAAGAAAATACAAGAAGGCCTAATAATATGATAGATGTGGCTCAGCAAAATAACTTCATTGCCCAGATTCCAATAAAACACAGAAACCTTTCCCCTTTCTGGTTTCATTGAAACAGCAATGCTGACATGGACTATTTCTAATCCTGCAGGAGCCTGGCCTCCTATCAGATGTGGCTAAATGCAAGGTTTGGCATCTTCTGCAGACAACTGTAGGATTATTGGGGCCACTATTAACAAAGTCTGCCCAGCAAAGGACACTAAGAGACAACTCACAGAAAGAGAAATACAAATGACTAAGAAACATGAAATACTGCATATGCAACTAAGGTAATCAAAGAATTGCAAGTTGAGACAATGGGTTGCCATTTTTTTAACCTATTGATTTGGCAAGAATTTTTAAAAACTGGTAATACTTGTTATTGTCTCTCACTGTTAATAAATATGTAAAGTAATATAACTGTTTATACTGTTTGACCCATTATTTCCACTTTTAAGAATCTATCCCAGAGAAATAGCCAGATGTAAATATTTATGTATAAAAATGTTCATCAGAGTGTTATATATAATAACAAAAATTAGAAAAATCTAAACATTTAACAACAAAGGATTAATTACTTTGTGTTCTATGAGGTTTCTATGTTGGAATACTATACATCTATAAAATGAAATTCATGAAGGAAATTCTTCCAATATAAAATTGTGAAAAAATAATTTATCTATTTATACTGTGATCCCAATTATTTAAATAATAATGTATACATAGAATAAAAGACCAAAAGGAAATACACTAAAATGTTAACATGCTTTGTTTCTGAGTGATTGCAGTATTAATATTTAAAATTTTCATAATGAGCACATATCATTCTCAAAATCAGTAATAATCAAAAGCAGAACTCATTTTAATCCGAGGATATGTCTGCCAAAAACATCCCTGACCTACCCCCATGGTATCTCTTCTTAAGGTGATCAGGGGAAGAAAGACCTAAATTATAAGCCCACATTAAATGCAAAGCGCCATCACCAAAAGATGAAGCTAAATGTTGAAATCCTGGTTCAAAGTCCCTCTGATGCTAAAATAAGCCCAGAAAAGCATTTGCTGCAGTTCTTGGAGATCTATTGAAGGACGTCATTCACAGTGGGCACCAAGTCAAACCCTCGCTCCGCTCGTCATCAGCATTGGCTGCCGTGCAAAGAATTTGAACCATTTGGGAGAGGAATAGGGTCAGAGCTTCACAAATAACTCTTTCCCTTAGGTTACTGTAATTGTAATAAAGGGGATCACTGACAGGTGGACAGCATGCAGAACTTTCCCAACCATTATCTCATTTGAGCTGGGCAACAACCTTGGAGAGAAGGTGACAGTTGTAATAATAATAATAATCATAGTGACTATTACTGAGTACTTATTATGTGCCAGGCATCAATTCTAAACACTTCACATAGATTGTCCCTTTCAATCTTGCACTGTGAAGTAGAAAGTGTGATTATCCCCACTTTACAAGCCAGTATCTTGTTACTCAAAGTAGTCAAATGACTTGCCCAAGTTCCCCAAGCTATTATAATAAATTAAAGATATGGGATTTGTAGTCATTTATTTAGACCTCAGGTCCAGAGTGATTTCCACAACTGCTTAACTGCAGTTCCTCAACTTTGGTTATTTTTTTATTGCTATTGTTATTAGGGGTGACAATAGTTTAGTAATAAAGAGTGCTGGGTTCAATCTTGGTCTTTCTAGCTGTATAATCTTGGGCAAGTTACTTTGAGCTCTGTGTCTCAATTTCCAACTCTGTAGAGTGGGGATCATAATATTTGTCTCTTAGGACTCAAGATCAAACAAAACAATACATACAAAGCATTAAGCCAAAGCCTGCCCCATAATAAACACTCAAAAAGACATTGGCATATATCTGATTTGCCTAAACCTTATCTTCTCACATAGTGGGTCAAGGCCAGGAGGGTACAATATCCTTGGGGTTCAATGCCCATAATGTCTAGACTCTTCGAGGAGTCATACTCCCCCACTTCCAGCGCTTCGGCCCTCTTGAAAAGCATCCTTCACTGGAGTGTGTACCTGTCAGAGGGCAGTTTCTAGGACTGAGAGTGTGTTTGGCAGGAATGAGCACTTGACTCTTTCTATCTAAGATGACCCTGAGAAATCCTTAGCCCTTTAGGACCAAAATGCCCTTTGTTGAACTATTTTGAGGTAGCCGTGTCGATTTCCTGCTGGCTTCTGAGGGCTGGAAGATAAGAAAACCTAGTTTCAGGGGAGTAAATGTTTCCCTGAAACAGCCACAAAAAGAGCAAATAATGGAGCTGGAAATTGCTTTCGACATCAGCCCCTCCAAACACGTCCTTGCATAGTGATAAATCAAGGACCACAGAAGGAAGGGCCTTGACAAGATCCCGCTCTGCAAATCAGTGACAGAGCCGGGGCAAATTCAGACCTTCTGACTCCCAGGCCACCATCAGACCCAAATCTGTCCCTACAGAGGAGGCAGCCACAGACCAGTGAGAGGCCTAAAGTTAACTGGCTGGGCACCCATGGGCCTTTCCAGCCTCTGGCTTCTGGTCCAGGGCTCTCTTTATGTCACCAGGTCCCTCTTTATGTCACCAGGTCCCTTCTCCATGAACTTCCCTCCTGGAATCACAGAAGTGGTGTCCTGCTGCCAGCCTATTATCAATGGCCAAGGCAGGGTTTTAAATAATGACAGGAATCAGGGTATGCTCTCAGGCAGCTAGTGGGGCCCTCAGGAATCACAAAACATTCCAAATTAGGCCACATTAGTGCAAAGGAATTAGAAACATCTTTCCCATTTCATCAGGCCCAAATTAGAACAGCCTCTGAAGGGGGTCCTGATAGATCAGGCCTCCTCTCAGGCCTGTGGGTCTGATTTCCTTTCTCAAATAATCACTGCACTTTTATTGTGATCATGGAGTGTTTGTTGGGTGTGTGCAGTGCCCCAAGTGCAGTCTGGAATTTGGAACTGGATGTAACCCTCAGCCACATACTGGCAGCACTACCTCTTTAAGAAGCAGGAACTTGTAATCTCTGCCGTCTGGTCCCATGTTGGGGAATTAGTAATTATAAATCAGTCAAACTGGGTTCCCAGCCCACAGTCTATCTCCCTTCAAGGTGAAATGATCAAGTGGGAAAAGTCTGATCTAGTGGGGCCGGCCGTACTACTTCCAGCCTATGTTACCTAGGACAGGAATCAACCCCTCTAAGCTTCAATCTTGTCATCTGTAAAATGAACATATAATACCTGGTCTACCTATTGTGTTGCTAGGAGGATTCATTCATTCAGCACAAATGTATTAAGCACAGATCTAGAGATACCCTAGTGAACAAGACAACAAAAAAAGGGACCTCACACTCGGGGTGCTTGCAGTATGGTGAGTGAGATCATCAATTCACAAGTAAGTGGGGAAACAATCAACGTATTTACAGATTATGATAAATGCTACAAAGGAGATAAAAAGGGTGCTGTGACACAGAATTACTAGGAGACATCCCCTCCGGGTGGTTGGGGAAAGCTTCTCTGAGGATGCAACATTCAGATCAAAAGAAGTCTGCAAAACCTGGAAGGAACAGCAAGTGCACGACTCTCAGGTGGGAAAGGAACAGAAAAGAGACCAGACGGGCGAAGCGTATGAAGTGAAGAAGAGCGTGGTACATGCTAGACAATGCAGGGCTCTGCAGCCAAGGAAGAAGACCGCGTTTTATCCCAAGAGCAATGAGAAGTCAAGGGAGAGTTTTAAGCAGGGGGAATGAGGGTGGATCATAGGGCAGCAGGGATGGAAGCCCAGAAACCAGCAGGGAGGCGGAGTTGTCTGGTCGTGAGAGGGTGGTAGCCTGGACTGGCTTAGAGGCAGACTCAGAATCTGTGTTAGAAGTGGAATTGTCAAGACTTGCTATTGGATAGAGCGTGGGGTGAGGAAAGACAGAAATAAGAAATAACTCCTAGATTTGGAAATCAATGAGATCATTCACTCATTCATTCATTCACTCATTCCAGAAACATCAATTAAGCATATATATGTGCCTGACCCTATGGGCGGTGTTGGGGATAAAGATGGTGATGAAGGTCACAGTTTTGTCAGGGAGATAGACCAGAAAAATAGGCAAATACAATGCATTTAAGTAAGTGCAGTAAATGTTGGAGAACATCTAACTCTGCTGAGGGGAAAGGATCAAAGAAGTCTTCCTATGGGAGAGGAATTTGAGCTGAGTCCTGAAGGACCAACAGAAATAAGGAGAAGGACTTTGAGGTCATGGAACAGAACTCTGAAATAAGAACGTTGGGGGTGGTGGTGGTGGTGGTAGTAGGAGTAGTGATCTTTGTTAAGCCCTAACAACGAGCTAGGTACTGTTATAAACACAAATTAATCTTTAATCCTCACATATAAATCCTTTGAAGTAGATATTAGTATTATTATCCCCACTTTACAGATGAGGAAACTGAGGCGTAGTTAGCCTCTGTTATGTAACTGGCCTAAGATCATGCAACACATAATGGCAGAGCTGGGCTTCAACCTCATGCAGTTTGGCTCTGGAGGCCGCGCTCTAACCACCACACACTGCCTCCCTGTGGGAGAGCACCACACGTTCGGGGGCTGACAAGTGCGGAAGGTGCAGGGTGTAGGAAGGTGGGAACTGATGGGAGGTAAGATAAATGACATGAAAGTATTTTGCAAACTATAAGGTACTGTCTCCAAGCAGCTTATCATCGCTATTATTAAATAACTGCCTTTCCCTTCTGTGAGAAAGAAAGGTTTCTCAGCAGCACCTCTGGATTATTGGCCTTGGAGGACAGTGGCTGCTTGGGGCAGGGATGCAGCACCTGCCCAGACAGAGGGAATCCCAGGAGAGGATGAGCTGAAGTGAATCTGAGCCTGAGTTGGGAAGCAGCCGACGACCTGGGACTAGCAGTCCTAGTTCAGCACCTAACTTACTATGTGGCCTCGGGTGAGTCACTTCCCCAGCCTGATCTTCAGCTTCTCTGTCTCTAAGATGGAAGGAGGGAACAGTGGGGATTCTAAGGGCTTTTTCAGCCTCAACATTTTAAACAATTGCTGCTGCTGTTGGTGTTCTGCTTCCCCTGACTAGCCAGTCACTGAAAAGGAATGTCTGTTTGGGGGCCTTTACTAAAGCAAAATGCCACTTTGGATGGGAGTGGCACCTTCCAGAAGGCATGGCCCATGCTGGGTGGGAAACGTATGCCTATGTCCCCCTGAGTCCACAGATCTCCAGGTCAAACACTTCTCATCCCTCCTGTCCCTGCCAGGACACTGGTTTCAAACCCTTCAATCCAGCCCATTCCTATCCCTATGCTCCAGGGGAAGTCTGAGTAGTGACAGTATTCTAGACACTACACTTCCGAGGACACGGCCAGGAGATGCAGATGCAGTTTATATCCTATGTGGTCCCATTTAGAGCTTCCTATAAGCCAGCTCTCCAGGGCTTTCTCGCATGCGCTGCTCCAGGCACCGTCTTGTGCCATTGGTTTTAGATCTACTGACCGGAAATAAAAAGTGTCCACATGGGATGCAGCATTGAGTCTTTCTCTTCATGTCTTGGGGGCTCTCTGTAGTGAGAACAGAATCACAGACTCGCAAGAGATCCCTTTACATCAAAAGCATGCAATCCAAACCTTTCTAGCTGACAAAGGACTGTGTAAACTGTAAAACACTTTCATACATTATTAATTTGCATATTATTCCTTTTATACCTCATAAAAGTCCTGAACTAGTTTGGATAGGGCTAGGGTTGCCAGATAAAATGCAAGATGCCCAGTTAAATTTGAATTTCAGATAAACAACATATAATTTTGTAGTATAAGCATGTCCCAATTATTTCATGGAACATACTTACATTAAAATATTCATTATTTATCTAAAATTCAAATTTAACTAGGTAACCTTTAATTTTATTCACTAAATCTGGCAACTCTAGACAGGGATCATTAACCCTATTTTGCAGAACTGGAGCTCAATGGGGTGAAAGGATTTATCCAAACTCTTTGACAGGAGAGACCATGTCGATTTTTTTTTTAGTATTTTTTTTAAACGTGAGAAATACATTCTCTTAAAGCCTTTAGCAGTGAACTAAAAAAATTTATGCTGCTTGAAAAGCCTGTTCCTTTGAGAATCTACACCCTGTGTTTATGTAGGTATACATATTGCACAAAGCATTAAAAAGTTAATAAATTCATTTTTAATCCCCAGTTCCCAAGTTGGAGTTAGCTCAGGGAAGATGCTTAGGAAATATTTACTCAACTATTGGGCTTTCTGAGCCTTTCCTTCCTATAGGAACCTTACAGGATGAAAGAAAAAGAACTGGCTCAGGACGGAGAATGGTCCCAGAATGAAGTGTTAGGGTTCCCCGATTTTCCTATCTTTCCTGCTGCACCAAAGATGAGATGAGTTTCAGGAAAGCACAGTAAAACTACACCACCATGAAATTATCACAGGGCACCATGAAGAGGCTCCTTGTCACTACCCCTCTTTCCTGCTCCGGGTTGAGGACCACAGGGAGGCCTGCCCAGGGCTGCCACAGACAGGGAGGTCTTGGCACAAATGCTTCCTGAGGAGTTCTTACACTCTCAAAGGCAGAAGTATAACGTCCCTGTCCTGCCCTGTGGGTGAGTATGCCCATCAGGGGTGCTGGTGGGACAGCCCCAGGGGTGCCTCGGGGGTGCCTCTGGACCAGACTCAGCTCCTCTCTCTCATGATGGGCAGCTCAGGATCTGTCTCCACTGACAGATCGCATGCTTCTGCCAGCTGCCTGGCCAGAGCTGTGAATAAACACAGCCTCTCTGAGAAGGCTTGAGCTGTCGATGACAGGGGTCAGGGGTCTTGGTTCCTTTCCAGGCTGTCAGCTAAGAAAGATGATCAGCTGAAGAACTGGAGCCTGGGCACGAGCCCTTGCCATGGGCCTAACTTTTTTCATGTCTGAGGTTCACTGGTGGAATCCCAGCATGTTAGAGTTAGATGAGAGGGCTTTAAAAAGCATCTAGATCTAATCCAAACACTCTCGTTCTTCCAGAAAGAAACATCAAGGCTCAGAGAAGGAAAGAACTTATTCAAGTTCACAGGGTAACTTGGTAGCAGAATCAGGCCTGGAACTTGTATTTCTCCTTGGTGCTGCCTTCCTGATCCCGATGATCAGCTTTCCATGCTAAGCAAACAGCAGGTGGGCAGCTGTGGTCACTACTCAGTGTGCAGGCCCTGTGGGTCACTGAGCTTTAACCCTGGCACGCCATTAACAGCTTAACGCAGTCTGTCACCCTCTCCTCCCTGGAGGCCCTGCAGGCCCTGCAGTCCACAGAATGCGGATTAGAAATTAACTGCTCTCAGCCAAGCCTCTGAAATGGGAGATGAAATGGCCCACAGAGACATCTGGTCTAGTTCCCTCATTGACGCAGAATCCCCAGCCTCTGCTGGGACATAGTGCCAGAGACCAATGAGCTCAGTTTGCAGGTCGGTGGGCAGGCCACGCAGAAGCAGAGGGTGGTGAGTGGGCCACAGGTCACGGGCGAGGTGTGGAGCTAGCCCAGGTGAGCAGCAGCAGCATTACCATTCTGTCTCCTGTCAGCTCTGCTCAACACCTGTAATCCTAGCACTCTGGAGGCCAGGGCAGGAGGATTGCTTGAGTTCGAGACCAGCCTGGGCAAGAGCCAGACCCCATCTCTACTAAAAATAGAAAAATTAGCCAGGCATCATGGTATGCACCTATAGTCTCAGCTACTCAGGAGGCTGAGGCAGTAGGATCGTTTGAGCCCAGGAGTTTGAGGTTGCTGTGAGCTGTGAGGATGCCACCACACTCCAGCCAGGGTGACAGAGCAAGACCCTGTCTCAAAAAAAATAAAAAAATTTCTTTTTATGCTGAACTAAAGTCTGTCTCTGTTAACTTCTCTCCACTGGTTCCAGCTTGGCCCCCTGGAGTCCAGGTCGTACCTCAAATGAAGCTGTTAAGTTAGATGGGAACCCTGTTCTGCATGCAGCCCAGCCCAGCCCTATGGCCCCGTCCCCTGCCAAGCTGATACCTATATCCCACTTAGGAAAAAAATGATAAAGCTGAATGAAGAAGAGCGAGGGCAGCTCTGCCCAGGATCTTCGGATGGGTCCCCCATAAGAGCCGCACTGTTCTCAGCTCTGAGCAGGGAGCAGAAAGCTTCTGTCGCTGTTCTCGTGGAGTTTATGTTCTGGTTAGGGAGTCACACAACGTAAGGGTACCTCAACAAATAATTTCAGGAAATGACAGTGCAAAGAAGAAAACACAGGGTGATAGGGTAATAACAGGATAGAAAATGACTCAGGGGCGGCATGTTACTTTCACGAGAGTGCTCAGTGAAGACCTCTCATTCCAGAGAAGGTGCCCACTGAGCTGAGGCCTGCATGAGGATGAGCAGGAAGGCATGGAAGGATCAAGGAGAGAGGGAACAGTGAATGCAAAGTCTCTTAGGTAGACACAAGCTCGGTATGTGTTCAAGGAAGAGAAACGCCAGAATGGGCAGAACATAGCAAATGAGGTAAGGCGGGAAAAAGAGATAAAATCTGAGAGGAGGTTTTGGTCTGCGTCAATGAGCTGGGCTAAAGATTAAACCATAGTGATGATTCCACTTCCAGAGTACCAGAGCCACAGCGACGCAGAAATCACAGCACCATCGTGATGACAACTGTGAAGCCCAGGTGCTCGCACACACGTGGCTGGGATGGGGTCCCTGGGGCAACTCCACTGGAACCTACAACTCAGTTAGGTTTCAAATCTAACCAGGAACCTCCACCCCAGGTTTCTGTCCAGGCCCAACACCCTCAGGAGGGCTTGTCTACAGCTCCCCCGAGGCACACTGCCTTTCTGGGGGAGCATCATGGGTCAGGGGCAACTAGAGAAGGAAGCCTAGGTTTTAGGAGATTTCGTGAAATACAGAAAGCTAGCCTCTGAGCTTTGCTTCCTTCATGGGGGGAAGAAGTCTTCCCAGAGTCTTTGTGAGGATTCTTTACCTCCTTCCCCAACCAGGCCTGCTCTCAGAGTTAGCTCCGGTAAAACAGTTCCCTCTGGTATATAAATGGCACTGCACCCTCTCCTAGGAGTGTTGTATTTTCTCGAGTCGAAGTCCTGAGCCAAAGCTGTGCATCTAAACTTGGGTAATTTTGCTAATCTGCCATCCAGGTGGGGGTACGTGCTGAGTCAGCAGGCTGGTGTTGATGGCAGGTCCCTGCCTGGTCCGTGTGGTGCTCCAGCCCCCAGCCATGCTGCCTTGTTCGGGTAAAACATTTATTCCCGGCCACAACGGGCATTTAACTCTTGGGAGTTTATGGGAGATTCTAGAGCACACTCAGCTCTGTACTAACTGCCGCTGCACAATTCCTGCAAAGGCGGCTGAGGCTGGCTGGGGTAGCCCTGAATAAACCGACAGAGCACTGGGATAGCAATTGAGAATGTTCCCATGGCCAAGAAAAGTCCAGCCCCTTCCAGCAAATGCTGCCTGGCGCAGCAAAGAGTGCCTTGTCATCTCATTGGCACTGCTTCTGTAGTTCTTTCCCATTTCAGACCAGAAGTGAATGCCTGGACAATCTCTGTGACTTGTGTTATCTTTTTTCAGGAAGATCTAACCTTAAGTAACAACAAACAACAACAAAAACCTATTGCTATCCATTGGCCCCTAGTATACTTCTAAGCAATTTATCCTAAGGAAATACTTCCCAAGATTGTTTTTAAACCTTGTAGTAATAAAGGTTGAATATACAACAGCATAAAGTGGGAACCACCCAGGTGCCAAATGACAAGTGGATGAGCAGACTCTGGCCCATCTACTTGAAGGAATACTATGTTATGAAGTCTGTCAAGACATGGAAAAGTATATATGAGTGAATGTCCAGAGAAAATACTAGAGATCAAAACTGCACAAGTCGATCAGTTTTTTCCCTGGAGGCCTGTACATGAAAACTAGAAGAGCTCAAGAAATATTTAAATAAAATTTAAATAAAGTCCATGGTCTTTTTGTGGACATTTGTATGCTTAAATCATGTAAATAAAATAATTCCCATGAAAACACTTTCTAACTTTTAAATAGTATTCAATATAAAATTATTATTCACTGTCTTCCAAAAATAATAAATAATTTTAATAACCGCTAAGTGCTCGATCCTGGGCTAGGTGGTCAGGATAGGGAAGTGATCACTTGCTGCCCGGGACTCAGGAAAGCTGGGGTCTGGTCTTGACCAAAGCTCCACCCTCCCAGGCTTACTCCAGGAGCAGGAATCTAGAACAGCACATGCTCGCACCCAAAGGATGAGAGATCACTTTCCCTGGCAGGACTTGTCCTGGGTCTGGAGAGATCACCCATGTGGCCAAAATGATCGGTCCTTCTGAAGAAATTGTTCCAGTTTCCCAACTAATAATATTAGCTGTATCAGGATTGTGAGCTGCAAACAACAAAAATCTACCATGGATAGTTTTGTAACAATGATTACTGTTATCATCATTAATGGCAGTGGTGATGCTGTATGTGGGCACTGTGCTAGGCTCAGTGGTAAGGGTTTCTATGCGCATTGTCTCTTTTATCCACAACCTTAAAAAGGAGGCAGTTACTCCTTGTTACAGATAAGTAATTGAGGCTAAGAAAAGTTGAGAAATTTGCTCAAAGACCACATATTTAGTAAGTGGTAGAGACGGTTTTCAAAGCTAGAGCTGAATGCCAAGTTTAGGTCTCAACAAGCATCGTGTCTACCACGAAGATACTGCTGAGCTTCAGCGAGAATCCAGCAAGCTGGCGATGGGGCCTCCATCCTTGGTGGGCCTCTACTGGCCATAACATTTCAGGGCAATTTCCAGAGGGCTGGCTAGATCAGATTGTTGACATCCGCACCAGCAGAGACCACATTAACTGGCAGTGGCAGCCAAGGCATCTCAGAAACAGAAATGCTCTCAGGGCCTCAGGAAACATCTGCAAGTCCTCGAGGAGGCACGACTTGCCCCCTTATCGCCTCTTCAGGGGAGATAGCGGGCCTGTTCCATCGGCAGGAAAAGGACAAACATATTGCTTTTACTTTCCAGGCGGTGTCCCTGCAAAGGGAATGATTCAGTCCTATGAAACTAACTACTAGGATTGGCCACTTGGGAGTAGGCCGCATACTGAGGTGGCAGTCCTGAAATCAGAGCCACCACCTGCCTCCTAGGGCTAGCAGGACAACAGGGAAGAAAGACAGTAACAAGCAGCATGTGCAATTCAGAGCGAATGGTGCAGGAGAGAGAGGATATGGTGTAAGGGGCAAAGTATGAACTTTGGAGTCAGAAAGACCTGTTTCTTCATGTCCTGTTATGTGACTTTGGGCAAATTTCCTAACCTCTCCAGGTTATTTCCTCATCTAGAAGAAATGTAAATAATTATACTTTTATTGCATAATTACCAGGAGAATTCAAAGGACCAAGTATATCAATAATTAAAACTGCCTAGCACATAGTGGGAACTCACTAAATGATAACTACTAGTATTAATATTACTACTGTTATAAAGGCTCTAGTTGGGGCATCTGTAAATGGTATTGTTAAGGAGAAAACAGTAGAAGGGACATATGAGCTGGGTTTTGACAGGTAAGTCAGAGTTTGCTGAGTGGCTGGTGAGTAGGAAGAGTTTTCTAGTTAGAAACAACAGCACGGGCGGCTTTGCGAAGGAGCACAGAATATCAAGGCAACGTGAGTGGGCCGGTCAGGAACTTCTGAAATATTCCCATCAAGCTGTGAGCGTCTAGCCTGGGGAAAGATGACTCTCTAAAGTCCACTTTATACTGTCCTCAAATAAAAGACCATAAACAACACCTCAGTGTAAATTCATAAGCAGGATTCTTGTAAGCTATGCTCTCTAAAGTGAAGCAGCCTCCTGGCCCCTGGCCTGACAATCCCCAGGAAACAAACAAAGCTGAGAATTAGCCTCCAAGCGCCCAACCCTCTGACTCACCTCCTCTGGAGTCAGACAGGCTAGAGTCTGATTCCTGTCCTTGCTGGATAACCTTGGCCAGTTCATTAATCTCTCTTAGCTCTCAGTTTTGTTATCTGAAAAATGGGAATAATTATACGTTACACAGAAATCATTATACACTGTCACAGTGCCTGGCACATGGCAGGTGCTTTCTATTTTCTAGAAAAAGGAGCTGCTCCCCTGCCTGAACTTACTGCAGAGTGAGGGCAAGACTGATGTATTCCTGGAGAAGCCCCACAATCTCAACCACAAAAGATAGAAAAGAAGACTTTCACAATAATGGCATATTATAGTATTATTCTATACTTCGCTTTTTTCAATGAAAAACTGATCATGGAAATACATAGAGTTCTTCCTCATTCTTCTCTTACTGAGAACTTTATGGTAATATGAATAATATATCATACCAAATAATTACCAATTAATACCAAAAAGTATTATTCATATACCATAAAGTTAACTCTTTTAAAGTGTACAAATCAGTGGGTTTTAGTATATTCACAAGGTTGTGCAACCATCACTACTATTGAATTCCAGAATAATTTCATCATTCCCAAAAGAAATCCTGTGCCCATTAGCATTCATTCCCCATCCCTTGCTCCCCCAGCCCCAGGTAACTACTTATTTTCTGTCTCTATGGATTTACCTGTTCTAGATATTTCATATAAATGGAATCATGTTACACATAGCCATCTGTATCTAACGTCTTTCACTTAGCATGTTTTCAAGGTTCATGTGTTGTTGCATGTACCAGAACTTCATTCCTTCTTATGGTTGAATAATGTTCCATTGTATGGATTTTGCACCACATTTTCTTTATTTATCATTTGATAAACATTTGGATTGTTTCCATTTTTTGGCTATTATAAAATAATCCTAATTATTTTTTACAGTTGCGTAGTATTCCACTGGTCGGATGTAGCATAGTTTATTTAAACACTTCCTACTGAAGGATAGTTCTGTTGCCACAACATCCCTCTAGTCTTCCATAATAGGTAGTCAAAACTTACCCCATTTCCTGAGGAAATTATCCAACAGAAGCAAAAAATTATATTGACAAAGATACTACTTGCAGCAATTTTTGCAATAAGACAAACTTGGGAGCTACTGAAAGAGTCCATAATAAGGAAGTATTTGGATAAATTCTACTGTTCGATGAACTAATGTATAATTACTAAAAATAATAATTATGCAGATAATATAGCAACAAGTGAGTTGCTAATGATGATCTTAAGTGGAAAAAGAAGCACAACAGAATGCAAGATGGCATCACTTACCCATTCTGGTTCTTGCAGTAGTAAGAAGCGGGACTGGGAAGCATATCCGTGCCCCTGCCACATCACCATGAGGAACAGAAGCCAGCCTTCCTCACCAAGGAGCAAGCTGGGGATCACTGCCACCGTGCACCCATGGAGGGTGCCAGCAGAGGGCCTGCTCAGAGGAGAAGGGGGGCTCTCCTCCCAAGTGACAAGGGGAAGCTGAAGTCACTGTTGCCTTCCCTAGGTTTTGGAGGTCCTGACTCCTTGGGTGCTCAGAGGGTGGTCATAGCTGGGCTGTGTAACAGTATGAGAATCATCTTGATTGCTGGGAAGTGGTCGTTCATGAAGGTAATGGTGACCTGTTGTGATGCATATCCTCCGAACTTCCTGTGTGCTGTGCTGGAGTCTCTTGCCAGATTCAATATCTGGGACAAAGGATGACTTCTCAGAGTATACTTGATACTGCACTTTCCACAGCAATGGCAAACACATTCCACTGCAGCAATTGCAAATGCATTCAACCGAACCAATCATGTGAACGTCTTTTTTAAAAGCAATGCTTCCTATTGTCACAATCATGTATACTATAATCACTGCCATTAGGAGTATACAACAGGGCAAAATCAATGATGAATAAACATGTAGCCTTCAAAAAAAAATTTTTTTTTGAGATGAGGTCTTGCTCTGTTGTCTGGGCTAGAGTGCACTGGCATCGTCATAGTTCACAGAAACCTCAAACTCCTGGGCTCAAGTGATCCTCCTGCCTCAGTAGTAGCTGGGACTACAGGCATGCGCCACCACACCTGGCTAATTTTCTATTTTTGTAGAGACAGGGTCTCGCTATGTTGCTCAGGCTGGTCTTGAACTCCTGGCCTCAAGCAATCTTCCCGCCTCGGCCTCCCAAAGTACTAAGATTACAGGCATGAGCCACCGCACCTGGCCCTCGAAAATATTCATGGGAGAAATTTAGCCCCAATGGAGCATGTTGGTTGGCAGTTTATTGTTTTGTATGCTTACAGTTACAATTTTTGTATTCTGATTTTGTATTAACCGCAACTTAAATTACATTTGTTTCTAAACCTTATAAACAAAAAATATACTAATACATAATTTTTGGTAAAGTTTATATGAAGGAATATAAAAGACATATACTTTATGGTATTCTGTAAAGTGCATAGTGGCTTCCAAGTGCTCTGCCACCAGCTTTCAATCAGCTCCACAAAGTGTGAAATGGTCTCCAAAACGTCCCCAATCTTAGGGAGAAGTTTAAGGTTGTATTAGTGAGGGGTCAGAGCTACACTGCTCTAACAAAGAGACCCCAAGATATAGTGGCCCTAATATGACCAAAATTAATTTCTCTCTTTTTCAGTTTTTATTTTTATTTATTTTTTATTATTTAAAAAATTTTTTTATGTCAGAATATTATAGAGGCATAAATGTTTTGGTTACATAAATTGATTTTGTACCGTCTGAGTCAAATTTATGTGTGCCCATCCCCAGACAGTGTGCACTGTACCCATCAGGTGTGAATTTACCCATCCCCTCCTCCCCACTCCCACCTGATTGATTTCTGATGAATGTTACTTCCATATGTGCACATAGGTGTTGATCGATTAGTTCCAATTTGATGGTGAGTACATGTGGTGTTTGTTTTTCCATTCTTGTGACACTTCATTTAGAAGAATGCTCTTCAGTTCTATCCACTACTGGGTATTTATCCAAAGGAAAAAAAGACATTCTATAAAAAAAGACACCTGCTCTCGAATGTTTATAGCAGCACAATTCACAATGGCAAAGATGTGGAAACAACCCAAGTGCCCATCAGTGCATGAGTGGATTAATTTCTCTCTTACAAAACAGAACAGCCAGGCTAGGTTGGTGAGGTGACGCTGCTACAAACAGGTAGTTTCTCTGTTGCTCTGCCATCCCTCGGGGTGTCATCGTTTGCTCAATCCAAGCTGGGTTGCTACTCCTGGGAAAGGAGAGAGAGCCAACATCCAAGAGAAGGAGCTTAAGTTGGAGATGATTCAGAAAATGTTCACATCACTTCCTTTCATATGCTGTTAGTCCACGCTTAATCACAGGGCCATGTCCAGCTGCAAGGGAGGCTAGGAAATGTAGTCTCTAGCTGGGCAACTGTGCCCAGGAAGAGGGAAAGAAAGGATTTGGAAGAACAGGTACCCCTGTGTCACACAGACTTTTTTAACTTAAAAATTTTACAACATAAAAATTATCACAGCACAATCCCATCATACAACTAGCAACATTTCTCTATTGTTTCTCCCACACTTGGTATGTGCATGTGTTACATGTATTTTTACAAAGTTGTAAAAATAATGTATATGCAATTTTACATTCTACCAGAAATAAAATAGTATGACAACAATAACATTAGATTAAAAATGATATACTATTTTCCATCTGTGACATTGGCAGAGTTTTGTTTTTTTTTTTTTTTTTAGGCCAAGTGGCCAACTCTGGAGAGATCATGGAGAAATGACCACTCTTAAATGCTACTAATGAGCAACTTTTCTGGAGGGCAATTTGGTGATACACCGTAAAAATTTTACTTTAAATTAAGAGGAAAAATTCAGAGATGTAGGTACAGTTTTATATAAAAGGCTAGTTGTCAAAAGGCTTATTTATAATGGAACTAACCTAATTATCCAACAACAGGGAATTGTTTAGGTGAATTATCATCCATATGATAGACTAGCCATTAGAATCATGCTCTTGAAGAACACTGATGATAAAAAAATTTCTGATAATATATCAAGTGAGAAAAGAACATTACAAAACAGTATATATGTTCTGATCCCGGTTTTTGGTAAAAATTTTCCATAGATATAAAGAGGACTAGAAGAATACACACGAAAATATTAGCAGTGGTTCTTCTGGGGGAGTGGTATTACCAGTGATTTTTACTTCTTTATTCTTTTTAGTATTTTTCAAATTTTCTGCAATAAACATATATTATTTTTATAATAAAGGGGCTATTTAAAACATTGAATTAGACATACAGAATTCTAACAAGTTAGAGCAGAGAGGATCTTTATCACAACTCCCTGATGTTCCAAATGGAGAAAGTGAGGCCCAGAGAGGGTGCACGACTTGTTTAAAGTAACACGACCAATCAGAATTGGAATTTTAACTCAGGTAGTCTGTCTTCAGGACTGGTATTCTCATCACTATTTGACATGAAAAAGAACTTTTCTAAAAACAGCTTTATTCCTGGCAGCTTAGTCAGTGTTGAGGTGTATACAAAACAAAGCGTAAGTCCTCAGAGGACTTAAAACAACTTAAAACACAAACACACACACACACACACACACACACACACACACACACACACACACACTCATGAATTTCTGGTACAACCAGTACTGATAAGGAAATATACACTGGTAAAACAAACATTCATATTGATAGAGACAGGGTATGAGCACTTCATTCATTCATTCAAAAAATATTTATTGAGCACCTGCTATATTCTGTTTTTGGCACACTAGATCCTGGTAATCAATGGTAAACAGACATGATTTTTGCTCATCCGGTGCTTAGTATTTAAATTCTGGTAATGTTTGTGGAATACTTACTATACACCATACATTTCCACAGACCCTTGTCTGTTGTACTACACCAATAATACTAGCTCTCATTTAATGTTAGGGTCTAATTGTTAAGCACTGTAACTAGGCACTATTTCTAATCTCACATCAACCCTATCAGATAGATTCATTAACCCAATTTTATACATGAGAGAACTGAGAATCAGAGATATTAAATGGTTTTCCCAAGGTTACACAGATAATAAGTGGCAGAGCTGGTTTTTGTTTTTTTTTTTTTTTTTTTTTTT
>RJWJ010013114.1:0-40569 GCA_004363605.1 Indri indri
ATTAACAGGAAACAACCTAAAATCCATCAACAAAGGCCATTAGATAAAATTATGGAACTTCCATACAGTGGAATTAAATAGTCACTCAAAAGAATTAAACAGGGATGTCTATCCTGATAGAATATTTATGAGGAATATTAAGTGAAATTTTGCTTACTTTTAAATAATAGGCATATATATAGGCATTACATATATTTTTAAAATACATGAGATAATGTTAGCAGTTACCTTCGAGGCATGGGGCTAGAAGAGCAGGAGTAGGTATGAGAGATATATTTACTTTTCATTTCTTATCATTCTATATGGTTGCAGGGCTTGAATTTTCACCAAATATATATCTATTACATTTAATATGTATGTATGGATACATAAACATTTAAGGAATAAAATAAATAATTCTGAATGTTACTTTTCTAATAAGACAATCAGGAATATTTTTATATCATTCCATCCCCTAAATCACTCAATTAAATAAGTCTGATAAATATGTAAAAATAACTTTAAAATTATTAAAAGTGAGACGATAGCTGTTCCTCCTGATTCTAGTCATTTATTCTAAATTGTCAATTATCTTTAAGAGTATTATGGACTTTTATTCATCATCAAATCTTTAAGAAATTGAAAGGAGAAGAATATTACCTTATAATGTTTGTCTCAAGGAAATAGTCACAAATGACAGAAAAAAAAAAAAGACTTAAAAAACAAAAATTCAGACTGACAATTGTGCTTTAATATGGTTAAGTCACAGGTAGATGAAAGTGTATAGTTTTTCAAGCCTACAAATCATGATTTGTAAATAAACCACATTGTGTTTACAATTCATTTTCCCTTAATAAATTATTTAACATATAATTTCTATACTTAAACACTTCCATTTCTCAAAAATTAGTGAAACAACCCATTTATGTGTGCTTCAACATTCAGCCAAAGCAAATTTTAATGCTGTTTATTATGAAGATATCTGACAAAAGGTATCTAAAAAAAGGAGCCCTAGTTCAATCTCAAATTAAATTTTATGAAAATTACATCTAATGATGGTTTTGAAACACAATCACCTCCCCCCAATTGACATATCCAAATTGCCAAAGGAGGGTGATGAAGGTTGGTGTATTCTCAAAAATCTTCAAATCTAAGGTTCCATTATTCTAAACAACAATGAAAGAGCTGATAAAAGGTCTGCCCTAGGCTATACCATTAGCTAATGCAAAGCCTGGATTATGTAGTTCTTAGTTTATTGTGCTTTTCGTTATTGCTCATGTTCAATCTTCCCCAAACAAAGAGGGGAAAAGACCGTTTTTCGTTGTTAATGACGCTGGGCTCATGTATCTATGCCGGTTTTGTTGAAAAACTGGGCCACACTCATTTTACCTGTCCAGCTGAAGCCAAGGTGATCGGCAATATAAGCCAGCCTCTCCTCGATCCGTTCCTGCTCATCCTGTGCATCTACAGAAGGTCAAAAACAGAATGGCCAAAGGTTGTCTAAGACAGGAGAGGAACCACAGTCCAGATTCATCCAAAGAAGGGAAGTTACTTGTCCAAATATTTGATGGTAGCACAAATTAGCGATTACAGTTTAGATCATATTAAAGTTGTGTGTTTGTCTGATTTCTGGGGTGGAATGGGGAATAAGTATGAATCATGAAAACCATCTGCTTCCATATCTCTTTAATCAAGACTAGTTATTGGACATAATTACATAATTTGCTGGTTTCTAGTAATGTTAGGACTTTCCTTTTAAATTATCTGAGAGAATACTGCCCACCAGAAGACAACCACCTTGTTCACCAACACCAGAGAAATCATAAATGGCACACAGAAGTAGAGTAATTGGTAGGACCTCCTAGCATTGCCTATGGAGGTATAAATCACTTCCAGGTCATATCTGAAAGAAATCACATTGGATCAGGCCTGCTGGCTCACACCTATAATCCTAGCACTCTGGGAGGCCAAGGCGGGAGAATCACTTGAAATCAGGGGTTCGAGACCAGCCTTAGCAAGAACGAGACCCCATCTCTACTAAAATCAGAAAAATCAGCTGGGCACGGTGGCACATGCCTGTAGCCCCAGCTACTCGGGAGACTGAGGCAGGAGGATCCCTTGAGCCCAGGCATTCGAGGTTACAGTGAGCTATGATGATGGCACTGCACTCAAGCAGGGGCAACAGAGCAAGACTCTGTCTAAAGAAAAAAGAAATCACACTGGAGATGTGCAAGAGATCTTGATCATAGGTTGATCCCACCATCCTGGATTTATCCTGGGTAACCAGAAACTACATTTGTCTTTGTCTTGGTGACCTTGGAAGAAGAGAGGATAAATGTGTATGTGTCTGTATGTGTACGTTGTATCAGTATGCATATGCCTTTTGGGCAAGGTTTCTGCCTGCGTGCTACTAAGTAAGCTCATATATTACTCATTCCCACAAACTGTAATTTTCCCATTCATTTTCAACTCCTATTTATCAATGGGCAGCATTTTAGACCTTGGTATCCCAAAATTTTATATAACCCAAATTAAGAATAATAGTCTTCATTGTAGAGATATTGGAAGACCAGAGGCTACTTTTCAAAGCCGTCTATGGTTTCCTCTTTTATAATTCAAAGAGCCATCATCCCCTCAACATTCAACTTAAATTGTGCAAAGT
Organism: Indri indri; assembly: GCA_004363605.1. Taxonomy (NCBI): domain Eukaryota; kingdom Metazoa; phylum Chordata; class Mammalia; order Primates; family Indriidae; genus Indri; species Indri indri. The sequence goes on from RJWJ010013114.1 coordinate 2,642, forward strand.
TTGAGTTTTTGTTGTCTGCTGCATATAATTGGAGTACATTTGTCGTTCATCTACCAAATAAATGAAAAGCATATTTTTACCTTAGGTTTGTTTGCTTAAAGTGTTTACCAATGGTATCTGAAATCCAACCTTTCTGAATCAAAAACAGATCCACAACAATTAGAATTTCATGACACAGAAAATCTTCTTATGCAAATGCTTTCCTAATGATTACGAAATTGTAAGTACAAATTATTGTAAAGTACCCAAAGGTAAGAAGAAAAAGCAATGAGTCCTCGTACTATGAAACAAAAACCAACATATTCATGTGCAAAAGCAAAAGTTCTTGATTTGAGGCTAAGCTTGGGACTTCAGAACAACAAAACTCAAAGCTTGCATGGCCTTAACGTGCAGTGACTAAAGAAAAGGCAAGGTCGCTGTTGCCTGGTTATTATGTTTATGTTTTCCATAAGCATTCTCATTACTCAATCTTGAGATTGTTTTCATAGACAAGAGTATACAGAGAAAGCACAAAACACAAAGGGCTTACACAAACACATTAACCACTACAGAAAGCTTAAAGAAAATGAGACACAAATCACCAAATAAAACAATCATACAAAAAAAAAAACTATATCAAATTTATGACATGCGTAGCACAGGGAATCCCAGTGGCTGGCAAATACCTTCAGCATGGTCATGGCCATTGTCATCAGGGATGCGTTCAATCAGAGTCTCAATGGACTCATCCCAAATGGGCCGTGTGTCAAAGATGTCCTCAGGAACTGAGTGCTCGGTCTCAACAGGTGGCAGATTTTCAATTACTGAAACTTCCAGGGCACTACTACTTTCATCATCCGAAACTAACTCCTGTTCTCTTTCTGATTGTGTAAGTCTATCCACTAACTTGGAAGCCTCATCACTAATCTCCTCAAAGAATTCTATGGAGTTTCTGTAAAGGTCAAAGAAATGTTCCTTACTTTCTTTGGTGGGACTCATGCCCCCCCTGCAGGAAGATATGGTACTTCTGCTCTTAACTGGCAATCGAGATGCAAATATCTTTGGTCTTGTGGCCCCTTCTTCAGATTCTAACTCAAGCTCATCTTCCCCCAGTCCACTCTCTGTCTCTGTCTCAGTGTAACTTCTGGTTTTTACTGGGAATTTGGTTTTTGAGTCCAAAGAACTAGCATCAGATTCAGATTTGCTTCTATTATCTGGTGCTCTGCTTGTCATGTCCTGTCCCTGAGGAGCCACTGTCTCCTGGAGAGACGAGTCTAGATGTGAGAGCTGCTGCTCAACTCTTTGGACGGGTGCTTTGACAGGGATTTTGGACTTTGGTTTTGCTTCATCCTCTTTACTTTCCTCATCCAGACTGGATAAATCTTCAGAAAGTGAACTCTCAAAGTCTGCAGATGGAGGTGCTGGGGTTGAAGTGGGTATAGTCCTTACGGGAATTTTGGATTTGCTTTCAGTAGAAGGCACGTTCTCCATGGATGCAGTAGGGATTTCAATCACTGATTTCTGTTCCTCTGGGGAAGAGTCGGGAGAATCATCATCCCTATCTGAATATACAGACCTGGTGACTGTGGAAAAATCTAACTGGACTCTCACAACCGGTTCAGGGGAATCAGGGCAAGATGTCTGCTTCACACCAGGCAGAGGAGGTGTATCACCCACTTGCATGGTGGGGAGGTCCTCAGACCCTTCAGAAATAGCCTCTTTTGTTGATGTTTCTGTGGAGGCTGAAATCCCCATCTGGGAGTTAAGTTGAGCGTCTGAAGCAGGTATTTCCTCTACTTCCTCACTCAGGTCATCTGGAAGTAAGTCTGCCTCATCATCCACTGTTTCTTTTGATTCTGAAAGTGCTATTGACTCAGCTGATGTCTCCAGCTGTGGGGGCTCTGCCCCAGTCGTCCCGTCTTTCATATCTTCAGAGGGAGTCTCTTCCCCGGATTCTTGACCAATTTGGAAAAAGTGAAAACTTTCATCTGCATAGGACCTTTTGGTCATATCAATGGCACCACTTCGGGTCATCTCAAATAATTTTCCTTCCTGAAAGAGAAATGGATTTTGTTCACTTGTTGGGGTCCCCTCTTCAGTTGGGGTCCTAGCAGGAGTGGTGTCAGGGGTGGTACCCTGTGATTGTCTGTCTACCATCAAACCAAATATCTTTTGCTCCTCCTCTTTCACTCGAGCCTCAAAAGCTTCATCATCTTCACGAATTTCACTCCAGGAATCAGAATCCACATCAGTTTTTGTGATGATGACTTTGCTTATTTGTTCACCAACAACTGCTGGTGTATTTGGCACAGTAGGCTCTGAAGATGAAGGGGTTCTATCTGATTGCATTTCCCATAAGATACTTTCTTGTTTGGATTCTATGTTCATGTTCTGGCCCTCAACATTAGATTCTTTGCCTGAAACAGTTCCACTAGATGAGGCTGCCATTACTACATCTTCAACGGAGGATGTGCTGGTGACAGAATACACTCCAGAAGAGTGAAAACCTGTGGTGTGATTTGCATCTGTTTCATCTGTTTGAGTTTTGCTTTCTTCACTAGAGAAAAAAGATTGGGAAGGAACATTTTCATAAGGGCTTGTGATGTGACCGTAGATTTCATCAGTCTCAGCTAGGTCAGACACGGGAATGTCCATGGAAAATCTATCTGTTTGAGTCGTAATGGATGAATCCTGCGTGGAGCAGTCCTTTGGCAAGCTCTCAAGTGTTTCGTCAGTTTTTGTGACCTCCATTTTTGTCATACAAGACGTGGAGGCTATGCCTTCATCTGATTCTTTTCCTTCAGATACTGGATGATGAGGCAAAGAGGACAGAGGCGAAGAGCTTTCACTGGGGCAATCTATTTGTGGAGATTCCACTCTAGAAACATCGAGCTCTTCTCCTTCTGTGTCTTTTTCCTGTGTGCCTTGGGGAGCTAATGGTTCTTTATGGGTGACTAGCTGTTCATTGGTATCATCACCAGCTGAACTCTGGAGGCCTGAAGACACAGGAGTGGTTGAGTCACTAGGACTCGTGGCCTCACATCCAGGACCGTCACACATTTTTGGCTGATCAGTGTCCCTGTTTAGATCATCGTCAGACCTATCTGCGCCCCCAGTGAAAGCAGTATGACTGTCTTCAGCTAGATGGGATTCACAGTCTTTTTCTTCTTCTAATTTACCTGTCTCTTCCTCAGCATCTTCACTCATCCTGAAAGTATATTGTTTGGAAACTATAGGCTGGAACTGTACTTCTTCTGGACTGGAATTGGAGTCCATGCTGGATGGAAGTGGAGAAGGAGGCTGCACTCGAATAACTGGTTCAGACAAAAGGCCTGAGTCAGAACCTTTTTTCAGCTGTGTCAATTCAGGTTCACTTTCTGAGGAGGAAGAAGCCTTTCTGCTCTCTGAAGTCACCAAGACAGGGACATCACTTTCACCCTCCACACTCCCCATATGTTTTGGTTCATCCACATCTGCTGAACACTCTGCATCTGGGTCAGAGGATGAAGAAGACTCTTCCTGTTTAGGTTCTCTTTTGTAGTCCCTTTTCTGCTTTGCTTCTTGCTCCAGTTCATCGAACATTTTGATTTTGGTTACTATTTTAAACATTTCCTCTTCCGGTGTGAACCTCTTTTTCTCCCCATTTTCTGAATCATCCTCCTCTGCACATTCATGAATCACAGCTGGTTTTGGTGTGCTGGCATCTATGGCTTTGGGTGTGACCTCATAGCTAACTTCTTCAGAGCTGGGGGTGTCAGGAGAAAGGGGGCTCTTCCCTGAGCTCTCCATGAGTGACGTCTGCTCGAGACTGTCATCCTCAGCACTGCCATCAGGGTCCCGGAGCAGCCGGGACCGCATGGAGGCCATTTCCGTAAAAAGTTCTGTTTTGGCAACAGCTGCAGGAAGAGGAAAGTGACTTGGGAGAATTCCAGCCTTCGTCTTTGGTTCAACAGGGCTGCTTTCAAGAGAGTCACGACAGGGGGATTCTTTCAGAGGACTTGGTTCCAGAGAATCAGGAGTTTTGTGTGAAGAGTTGTCTTCTAGTACGGGGCTGGCTTCCAGAGAGTCTTTGTGGCTTACTGCTAAGGATTCGTCAGCCACAGGGCTGAGGACTTCACTATCTCGACTAGGGAGTGCAAGTTCTAACCCTTGGGGACTTCTAATGGCTCCCTGAGGCTTTGATTCTGTGCCTGTGTCTGTCTTTACAGAAGCATCAGGTAGGGGGGAGGCCTTTGTCTCATTTGAGGGGGTTGTGGGTTCCTGAGCTGCACTAACAGTTTGTGTCTTGTGGGCTGAACTACCAAGTGTGGACTGACCTTCATCACAGGCGGCTTCCTCAGTCAGTGCCTTGGGTACTTCCTTTGCTAATGATATGCTAGAGCTGCCCGGGCGATCACCGTCTGGTTTGGGGCACGTGTCTGTGGAAGGGTCTCGAGTGCCCTCTTTCTGCAAACACTCAGGGGAGGGCTCTGAGCCCTCAGTGACTGCAGCACCTTGCTCCTCAGAGCCCTCAGTAACGTCTTTGGTTGTGGGAGCTTCTTTTTCTGAATGAATTTCTGTTGGTGCTTCCAACTTGGCGGTTTCCTTTGTTTCCACAATTTGCTCCTCGCTTTTCTTGGGGGAGAAAGAAAGGCTTTCCGGGCTTGTCTCGGGGGTCTCCGCTAGGCCCTCATGCTTATAGCTTTCTTCTGAACTAATCTGAGGGGTCCCCTCCATCAGGCTGCCGCAGGGGGAACCTGCGATCCCTTCCTGCTTTAGGCTTTCCGAACTGCCTTCCAAAGCGCCGCTCTGCAAAGCCAGAGCGGGAAGGAATTCATCCTTCATGTAATCTAGTGGAAATGTGGTGTTGAAAGGACTAGTGAGAACTTGGTCTAAGTGAAGCTGTGCCTTTTCTGTCTCGTCGCTCAGGCAGAATTGTTGGTATTTGTCATTGTTTTCCAACTCTTGCTTGATGACATCAGAGAAGTCAGTGGAGGTTTTCCTGTCTGGGCTGATCTGGAGATCCACGTCTCCCTGCTCATCCGCCATCTTCTCTGTGGGGGTGTCACTCTCTCTGCGGCTTTTTTCTTCAGGTGCTGACTGAACAGGGTCAGGTATTTTGCGGCTGAGAATTTTCTCCTTTTCTCCAACTGCATCTTCTTTCTTTAGCCCGATGGAAGAAGCGCGGACTCCTCTTCTGGATTCTGGAGCTCCCGTTACCACGAATCTCTGACTTCGTTTGATTGTCTGAGTGTCTGTTTTCTGTGTTTCTTTTTGGGTTGATACCTGCCCCTTTTCTTTTTCTACCCGAACTTTACCTTTTTCTTGTGGGGGCTTTGGCTTTGCTGATTTGTGCTCGAAGAGTCCAGTTTTGTGCTTAGATGGGTCCTGCCCTGACTGGAAAGCTTTCATCAACTCCCGAACAGACATGGTTTCCTCGATTCTTTCTGTTTTTGATGTGGGGGAGACAGGTGGGTGCTTTTCTGTTTTCCCAGATGGTGACACAGGCAGATGCTTCTCGGTTTTCCCCGACGGTGACACAGGCAGATGCTTCTCGGTTTTCCCAGCGGTTGATACAGGCGAATGTTTTTCTGTTTTTCCAGAAGGTGAAACAGGCAAACGTTTTTCTGTTCTCCCAGGTGATATGGGTGGATGTTTCTCTGTTCGCCCAGAGGGTGACACAGGTGGGCGTTTGTCTATTTTGCCTGAGGGGGAAACAGGTGGGTGTCTTTCTGTTTTTGTAGATGACACAGGGGAGTGTCTTTCAGTTTTTGTCGAGGGTGATACAGGTGAGTGTTTCTCAGTTTTACTTGACACAGGTGAATGTCTCTCAGCTTTTGGAGAGGGTGACATAGGTGAGTGTTTCTCAGTTTTACTGGATGGTGATACTGGGGGGTGCCTTTCAGTTTTTGCAGAGGAAAGAGAAGTATGTCTTTCTGCTTTAGAGGACGGAGACGCTGGCCCATGCCTCTCTGACTTCAGGGACGGCGATGCAGTTGGATGCGTCCTGGGGGTGGCCTTCTTTGGCACGTCCTCTTTGCCTTTGACTCTGACAGGCAACTTGCTTCGTCCTTTCTGTTCATCTTCCACTCTCTTCTGAAGGGCCTTTACTTTGTCCTTTATGGAACCAATGGGAGTTTCTTCTATCAAAGGAGATGTGGCCTTTGCGGTGGGAAGCGGTTCCGGGGCTAAACCTCTGTCTTCGTCTAATGATTCCTCTGAACTACATTTTTTAAGTTCAGTTTTTTCTGCATTAGCTTGTAAACTTTCCTCTTTTTGTTTCTGCTTTTCTTTTAATTTCCTTCTTACTGGCTTCTTTATTCCCAAGCTTGGTTTGAGCTGTTTCTGTGCACTCTGTGTCTCATCTGGGGGAAGATCTTTCCCTTTATTTTCAGAGCTCTTGCCAGTGGCCAGAGCCTCCCGTTTCTCCCCTGCCGTGTCTCGAACTGTCTGTGGCTGCTCTTCATGACGAGGCACGTAGGAATTCAGATCGTCAGTCAGGTAGTTCACCAGCCCTGTTGAGTCTTTCTCTGCTGTTACTTTCGTCTCTTTATCTACCCTAACTTCTATGCATGGATATTCGGTGACGTCTAAAGGTGCTTTCTGCTTAGCCTCCGCTATTTCCTCGTCACTGACAATAACCCATTCCTCTTCCACTAATTCCCTCTCAGACCGCGGGCGCTGTGCCCTGCCTTCATCCCTCGTGCACGTTCCGCTTCTCAGGATTTCGTTCACCTTCTCTAAGTCCTCTTTAACTCTTTCAACGATTTCAAAAGGCTCCCCTGGCTCTTCCTCAGCAGCCTTCACCAGCTCCTTGACCTTAATTGAACCTGCCTTATCTGACACATCTGTGGTCAAGATGGCGGTCATTTTGATCAAATCTTGTTTCATCTCAGAAACTTCAGAGAGCAAGTCCGGACTTGCTAGGACAGGAACTTCATTAACCAGGTGACTTTTCAGGACAGATGTTTCTGTAGATTCTGTCTCATCATCTTTGATGTGAACGAAAAACATTGAAAGTAAAATGGAAATCAAAAAAGATATTGGCAAATGTAATCAGGACTGAAACGACACAGCCTCTTTTCCTGTCGTGGTGGGAGGGGCAACAAAATGGGCTGGGAATGGTGGATCCACAAGGCTTCAGGGTACAAGAGCAAAGCAAGGCTAACGGAAAAAAAACTGAAAAGGAAAAATGAGCAGGAAATAACTTGCTTAATTTTCTCACTTGTAGCACATCCACACATACAACAAAGCTATAACAAAGAATCAAGACACACGCACAAAAAAACCACCACAAATCAAAACAAAGAAAGAACGCAGTGAAATTACACCGAGGTATCTCAAGATTGTTCAGATGTTACAGATCGATGTTGAAAAAAAAAAAACCAACCATGGGGAAATCATAAGAAAAAAGCATTAGAAATTGCAGAAAGTTGATTTCCTCTAGGAGAAAGCCAGTAGCAGCAAACTCAGAATAACATCTAATGATGTTTATACATTTTTAAAAAAAATAATATAAAAATCTGGAATTCGGTATATTTAGTTCTGCCAATAAGCAATGATTATATAAAATATATCTGAATCAGCTGCAAACCGGCATTTCATCTAAGGGAAATTCACACCTAACAATGAAACACACAGTCTGGTGCTAAGAGGCATGGTCCTTTCCTTGGAGCAACCTCCTTGTTTAAACACAGAATGGACAGACCAAGGAGGGAAATAAAGGAAAGGGAGGAAAAACAACACAAACAACAACTGTGATTAAACTTATATGTGAGTCCAAAGTTAAAATGTGATGCATGGCAACCCAAATCAGAGACAGTCACACGGGACACACGCACAGTTTATGTAAGCCAAGTTATTTCCATGCAAAGCAAAGGTGAGTAAAACTGCTGGGAGAGTCGGCCTTGCTGAAACGCACGGGCAGGAGGATGGCGAGAAATTAGGACAAATATGTAAAACGTTACAGTGGTGAAGTGTATTCCTTTCCCTAAAAGTCTGCACGTGAGATGCTGAGTGTAGCCTATTCGGGGCACAGGCTGTGGGAAGTCTGCACCCGTTAAAGGCGAGGAGGAAAACTCAAACTCTTTTAAGATTTATTCAGAAAAAGGCTTTAGGAAAGAGTTCCTTCAGCAGAGCCCTGCTTTAGAGACTATTTTATACCTAGATGTAGATTATTTTCTGATTGTCTTTAAAGCAGAACCAAACACAAGTCTGGATTTGAAACGTTTAAAACATTCACGACATCTGGGAGTCAATCAGGAGAATCCACTGCGTTATAGCAACATGGCAACATTTTTCTTTTCTTTTCTTTTTTTTTTTTTTTAACAGTTTAGCCAAATGGATGGATTAATTAATCCTTTCTAGTTTAAATCCAAGGATCAAAGTAAAGGGCCATCTAAATAAACAGAGTTCTGAAGAAGAAAGTGGGACAATAAAACAAAGTCACTTAAAAGAAAAAGGAGGAATCAACGAAGGCAATGGTAATATATAAGCAGAAGTGCCTTCTCTTGAGAGAATCTGTGTTTGTTGAGGAGACATAATATGTGAATATACACATATATAAAATGTATTAAAATAACTTATATCAATACAGATTTGTTAAGTTACATAAGCCAATGAAAACATCCAGAATCTCAAACATTCCAGTCCCGAATAATGATTTAACATGAGGCTAAGTCTCAATTTAAGCTAGTTCAGTAACTTGGTAGTAAGTTACACTGTGCTAGGACTTAAAATAAAGCCCTCGGGTCATTGGGTAGGGCCAGATGACCATATGGAACATGGCTCTAAGTTCTCTCCTGTTGGGAATATTACTCTGAAATATAATAAATCAAAATGAGTCTTAAAACCAATAAACATTAAAAATGAGAATTTTTTTCCTCTAAGAGCATTTGGGCCACAAAAGCCAAGAAACCTTTAACAAAATTCGACTTGAGTTTCCACACGATAAACCAGAGAGTCACCAGCAATAGGCCAACGAACTAAAATGTGGATCGACTATTACAAACCTGGAAGGAGTTCTAAGACGGCTCTTTTAAGGTCTGTAAAAAACAGTTCTCTCTGTTTTAGATCAGGTTTGGGACCTGCATCATTATTTAAAATCAGTCTTACAATAACACGCTGTTGTGATTAGTCATTTCATCCAGGAAGTTTTAAATATTGCATTCTTGGCTCCTAGATTTTTTTGGAAAATTTTCAAAAAAGTCTGTTAGACCTCAGCCCTGAAGATGTTAGTTACACTTCACCACAGTAAGGAGTGCAAGGGAGGGATGGGGGTCGGGGTGTGGTGGGGAGTCAGCTTCAGCTAAGAACTAGGAGACAGTATCACTTTTGCAGGTGTATCCTACAAAAATAATGAGCTCTCTGCAGAAGTCACTGTTGCTTTGTATAAAAAGTGATACTGTCATGTCAGTGCTTAAAATAGAATGAGATGACAATGTTATGCTAACAGATGCACAAACGGTAGGGTGGGTTTCTAAACGAGCATAACAGCAATATCAGGGTTAACGAGGATGTCAAAAGAAAGTGAATGCTTAGATGAATAATCATTGCATTTTACTGCTCATTAGCTCACAAATTAGATATATTCGTAATTGAACTGGCCAAGCTGCTTTTATAAATATATATTAATGATTAATACAGATAATATACAAATATAATTATTATAGTGGTTAGTAATGGCAACTAGCTTTCATTTTAATTCATGCTTTTTTTAAATTGTAGCCAGCTTTCAAACAAACTCAATTTTATTTAAAATCTTACTTTTTTCTGATGTCATATCGATCTGAAAGAAAACATACATACATTGAATGGTTACAAATAGCATCTTGGCTCACGGCCCCTGATGTGCACACTAAGCTGCTAGTCATAGTTATACACACGGGGGTGACACCACAAGCCAGAGGAAGGTCAGAGTGATTCGCTGCAGTTTTTCCTGAGAGTCTCCATGATTCTTATCCTAACTTTGAACAAAAATATCTCTTTTCTAGACACTATAGGTAGAAAATCCTTTCTAACATGTTATTCCTGGGAAGATACGACCCAGGCTGTTTGATGTTAGAAACACATACATATTAGGGAGAAGGTCAGGAAAGGGTGAAGTCAGTATTAAACAGTAGGTGTCAATTTAGTGGAGAAAAAGGAGAGAATGACACACAGCATGCCAGGGTGATACATTCGACAGGCGTAGTTTCATTATCATTAATCACAAGCCAACGTTCCAAATCTTGAAAAGAATAAAAACAGGCTATATGGCCAGGAAGAGTTCCAGAAACTGTTCAGTAGAAAAATCATCATCTAATAGAAAAAATTCATTTGTGAGCATGGCCAAAGTTGGTTTCACAGTTTTATTGCTCTTCCAAGCATGTGCGTAGGTATCATGTCTAACAGCTGCGGTGATGGGGTCACTGAATACAGGAAGGAAACCGAGTATGTGGGACAAAGAGTGACTCTGCAGTTGAGGGAAAAAATGACTTCAGTCCTGTCATCAATTGTTTGTGCGCAGGGCTATGCGTGGCAGCAGAGCGAGTTTATAATCACCCTCTCGCTCTGCTCCACCGCCAAGAACTGGGGGGAACTCTCTGAACTGATAAGGCCTTATATTTTAATCTGGTGGGTACAAAGCTATTTATTATATTTTTCTTTATATTTTTCTATTTCGAATGCATCAGAATAACATTAACAAAAACTAGTATATTTGAAAACATTTACACATAACTAATAACAACTGCATTTGTCTATCTTGGAAATAGGAACTGACCTATTAATAGATAAATATAAAAATGTTTCTAATGACTTTTTTCATTGATATTATAATACGTGGGCATTTTCAGATCTTTTATAAGGGAAGCAAACACATATTTGCTTTACATATTGAGGCAGGTGTAATTCAAATGGCTATTTATTCAAGGTAACCTGTCTAAGACTTGTTTTCTTCTTCTATGACATAATGGTACATACCTCCTAAGGTGCTTGTGAGAGATCAGTGTTGAGATAAAGACCTAGCTTATAAAAAATGCCCATTATTCATACAGTTCTGCACTATAATGTTATGATAGTCTAACGGATGAACTGAAGTTTTTTGGTCTCGGTGATTTTCCACCTCTTTGGGGTTAGGACCCCGGACACTCCTAAAAATTACTGAGAAGCCCAAAGAACTTTTGTTGATGTGAGACACGTATAAATATCTGTTTTACAAATTATACCTGAGAAAATGCTAGAACCCAAGACTACAAAAGCACATATTCCATTGACTGTCAAAGTAGTAATGTCATCACATCTAATATTGCCCCTGGAAAACTCCTCTGTAGCTTGTGAGGACGTGGGAGTTAAAAAAGCAAAGAATGTCTTAGTACTGTCCAGAAATGTTTTGACCTGCAAACATCTTTAGGCTAACCTTTGAGAACTGTTGAGATAATGATTTAGTCTTCAGTAGTTGGTAGATGGCAACAATTTACAGGGAAACTTTATTCTCTGAAGTCAGTCCATAAGATGAGCAAACAGATGCCCAGAGAGCTTAAGTAAAATTGTGCCCCTTTATTAACTAAGAACAACTGCCTACCCCTTCTAAGAACATGGATTAACTATGTACTCTTAGTAGTGATACAGCAATGACACAGCCATTAGCAAGTGACACTGTCATAAAATTACCTCTTCCTCCTGTTCTTGATCTGACTCTGATTCCTTGCCGCCCCAAGATGCCATGCAAGATGGGAAAAAAAGAGAGAAGGAAGGGTAGAAAGTATTTAGAAGAAGAAAAAGGAGTAAATATTCTGCCAACAAGCTTCAACAGCCAAGCATACAGTCAGTACACTCTTATTTTTTCTTACTAACAGTTTACAGAAGACAGAAAATTTAACGAGTATTGATTTAAATACCAAAGTATGTACTTTCAAGAGACAAAAGAACCAAAATTATAAATATGTTAATTTCAGATGCCAGGTCACCAGCAGTCTGAAAGTTTGACATTTAGTGGATTTGATGGCATTTGTCTATAGAAATGGTGATGAAGATATTCTAGTCATTAAAGATACTGGTTGAAAATGTTAAATGCTACGAATAAGCATATGGTAAAATTACTTCCAATACCCAGAGAATACTTAGAAGTTTTATTATAATAATAAAGATCTACTAAATTCTGAAGTATATCTTAAATGTATGACATTTGGCATTTTTTTTGTTTTGCTTTGAATGACTAAATAGAAAATTATCCTGGACCATCACGACATTAATAGCTGTGTCTGATACATCTTGACTTTGAAATAAAATGTAATAATAAAATAAAGGCTTTCTTCTACAGTGCATTGAAAGCTCATTGAAATCAGACAAAGCTCATTCACTTTTTCCTGTCGTTCAGGCAACTTGCCCACAGCAGTACACATTTCTCTGTGGTTCTTACTTGGCATTCTGCCTCCGGTCACTCACTGCTGAACAGCGTTACAAACCCCAAAATACATTCTGCACCATCAGAGTACAATGAGATTAAACGCATTTGGTTGATACACCCATTGCTATATTCTAATTCTTGGAATAATATGTATATTTATATATAGATAATATTTCATGTCATTTAGTAAGAATTTATTGATACAGTGTCAAACTTGATGCTATAAGCTTTTTGCTCTGTGACTGATCCCTATTTATGAGAATAATTAAGCAAACCTACAATTTGACAACTGTGGTGGGGAAAAAGAAGTATAGGAAATGTTTTATTTTGTGGAGTCAGGCTTTAGGGTTTTAAATATATCCCTATATCCCTCCTTCTCCTCCAGGTCTCAGCAGCTACACCTCATCCCCCTCCCAACCTGTAACATACACACTGAAAATTTGCTGCAACTACCTATAGATTGCCATGAGGGAGTTTCCTATTCAAAAGGGATGTTGGTTAAAAAACAAAATAAAACAAAACAAAACCCTTTCAAAAAATGAAAAAGAAGTTATCCACAACATTCAATTAATTCAGTTGTCTTTGATTTAATCAGAGTATTCAAGGAATTACATGATGGGGAGAAGTTTAAAAAGAAAGTAATGCCTGTAGGTAGACTTTGGGTCAAGAATTAATGAATTTTTCCTTTTCAATAATGTTTTAACTCTACTCCTTGTAACAGGGAAATATTTTTTACATTAATCATGTTAAAATAGTTGAAAAATTAATTTTTATACTCCTAAAATATGATGTTATAAGATGAACAGGTAATTATTTAGCAAAAGAAAAAACATCATGAAGTGGTTCTGAATTTAATAATACATAATCCACCTGTGAATTGGTAGTAAGCAGAAGCTAATGGACTCTAACATTTTGGTCTCAGGAGAGCACGTAAAAACAAAAATGAACACATAGCCAATTATTTTTTAAAATAAGCTCAAAAAGTTAAATCTTAAACTCAATTTTCTCTCTTCCATGTCTAATATGTATTAGTAGAATTTTTTCCATCAAAATGCATTTAACGTAAAATAAGGTCGAACTACTTTTTTTCTTTACTTAAATGGAAAACCGTAAATTTAACAGAGATCAAAAGTGATTGTTATATGTGCTTCGATTCAGTGTTTCTGTTTTTATTCATTTTGAAAGATTTTAAAAATCACTTCCTACACTGCCTGAATTGTACTACAGCAGATTTTACAATACCTTTGTATAAATCGGCAGGGTGATGTTTAAGTTGCAAATAGCTTGATGCACCAGGCCTCTCGTGGACTTTGGCTCCTTCATAAATGATAGTCGTCCGCATGGTTCCTGAGTCGTATCGCGTACCTTGAACGAAAACGACATACAAGCCTCACCCATATTTGAAGTATAAATATTTAAAAGTAATAATAGTAAAATAGACTTGCCTTCAAATTTGGAAGAGTAGCTAGTGTTTCTACTTAATAAATTGTTTAATATTTGGCCTGGTCTCATTCTTAAACATAGTCTATAAGTAAAAATTAAGGCTGACTTTGAACTTCAAAAATAGAAATGGCTGGTTTTCCAGGACAGTAAAACTTTATAGATACGGTGAAAAAAATCCCTAAAAATTTAAAAGGAAATATTCTCTGCTACTAAAGGAAATCAAATCCTACCTTTACCTTGAGTAAAATGCATTTAAAAATTCCATGTATAAATTACCTTGACAAAGAGAGGAAGCCTATTTTCTTTGAAGGCAAAAAAACTGAATATATGATGTTGGCCACTCTTGGTTAATGGCACCAGGTTGCCAAAACAATCAACATAGATGGGTTTTCCTTCTAAGACCTAGGTGAAAACAGAGAAAAATAACACAGAATAAAATAGCTGCAATTATAACCTGCTGTTTACACAAAGAAGTAGTGGTACTACTTGGAACCTAAAATATACATAAAATAGTCTTAAAATTACCAACTGACATTTTGTCTTATCTCTGGCTAAGCATATACGAGCACTCTGTCTCCTTACTAGTAATGGGAATATTCAATAAAACTGAACCACATCACCCCAGAAAACCAATACATATTTAAATCCTACATTTATTTATTTATTTTTTTTGAGACAGAGTCTCACTCTGTTGCCCGGGCTAGAGTGCTGTGGCGTCAGCCTAGCTCACAGCAACCTCCAATTCCTGGGCTCAAGTGATCCTCCTGCCTCAGCCTCCCAAGTAGTTGGGACTACAGGCACACACCACCATGTCCGGCTAATTTTTTTTTTTTCTATTTTTAGTCACCCTGCTCATTTTTTCTATTTTTTTAGTAGAGACTGGGTCTTGCTCTTGCTTAGGCTGGTCTCGAACTCCTGACCTCAAGCGATCCTCCCGTTTCAGCCTCCCAGAGTGCTAGGATTACAGGTGTGAGCCATGCCCCTGGCCTAAATCCTAAATTTAAATTTTTGATTGGGTAGCTTTTGACATAACAATGAGTCAGGTTACTAGACTTTACTAACCAAACACATACACTGACGGAAAATTCTGAAATAAGAAAAAGTAATACAGAAAAGCGCTGGATATCCTCCTTCAATATTTATGTAAAAGGATGTATTTCCTAGACTGTTTTTTTCACTACTAAAAAATAAGAACAAGGAAAGCTAAAAATACCTGAAATGCTATAGTCACTTACATACTTTGAATTTATCAATAACTCATCATTTTTCGCCAAATAATCTTTAAAGGAATCTTTTTACCTCCTCCCATATGCTGAGATCATCCCTCTAGGATAGGTCCAAATGGACTTAAACCGGCAGATTTTGGACCTTGACCTTCCGACTGATCAAGATATGGACTGGTCTTTCATTTTTTATGATTCTATTTATTAAATTCTATTTGAAATATAATCTATTAATAAAGGTATAACAAAATGGTATAAATTGGGTTTTTTTTAATACAGTACCTCCACATCCCTGCTTCTGGCCACCTCAGCAAAGTTCTCCTGCTGTTCGAGGGTCTTATCCACTTTATCATCAGTCATGCAGAAACATCGCAGCCTGGCTTCGATGGGGTCATGTGATTTGGCAAACACTACAAATTTGGCCATATAAGGTACACAGATAATTTCTCTATATACTTGTGAGGCAAACGTAACGGATTCTTGGATCTGTCGACAATCTATCAGCCAGAACCTGTAAAAAGAGATAAGGCCAGTTACCTAAAGTTTAAAGCAAACCACTGGAAAAAACACCAGTTCCTTCAGCGTGAGCAAAGTCGTCATCAAACGCTTCCTGGAAAAAGAAGGACGTGAGAGCGGGAGATCGTCAAGAAAGTCAAAGGACAGGGAGAGCAAGAAGGTGACAGGATGGATGGGGGGACAGAAGGGAGTGAGGGGAAGAGAGAAAGATATGGCAGGTTCTTAAGAGCAACTATTAACTGTTGCATTTGTAAGTTTCTTCTCTGGAAACTCTCCTGAGCATTCAGTCTCCTGAAACGTATGGTCTGTGTTTTCGAATCCTTTCGATCGAAATCTAGGATCTCACTGTATGAGTTTGTTTTCCTCGATCCCTCATCTTCTTCATGCCACTTCCTGAAATCTACCCAGCTGTTCCCCATTTCCTCGTCCTTTTCCAAGGAACTCTGCAATCACCAGGGTTGGATCAACCCAACCATTTAAAAAATCTGCTCCAGAACTCCTAAATGTTGCTGAATGTAATTCACAGAAGAAATTGTTGCTCTATGACATCGTGATTACCAGCTGCAGCTTTGTCTGTGACAAGACTTGGAAGTGTTTGCTTAAATGTCATTTTATTCGGTACAGGAACGTTGCCAGACCTGTAGGACACTCCTCGAGCTTCCCCCTCACCACAGGCTCTAGGACAGACAGCCGCATGGGGACAGTGTGGGCCATCCTGTGGACACTTCTTCCATTTGTTTTTATACGCTTCCGAGGGTGTATCCCCTCTGCCCTCGCTTTGGAGCCTTTCCCCAGCGACTACTCTCCTTCCTCTTATTCATTTTCCATAATTTTTAAACAGTCCTGCAATTTCTTTCTCCTTTTAGCATCTCTTTCTTTCAAGTTCCTGATCCATCTCTCTTCTTTTTCTCCTATGGTGCCAAAATATACGTAACATTTTAACCATTTTTAAGCGTACAATTCAGTCGTGTGAAATACATTCACAGTGTTGTGGAACCATCGCCACTATCGATTTCCAGAACTTTTCATCATCCCAAACAGAACTTCTGTACCCATTAAACAATAACCCCTCATTTTCCTCCTCACTCCGGCCCCTGGCAACTTCTATTCCACCTTCTGTATCTATGAATTTGCCTATTCCCGGCACCTCGTATAAGTGGAACAATGCCGTATTTGTCCTTTTGTGTCTGGTGAAGGTCAATAAGCATGATGTTTTTAAGATCCAGTGTAGTTCTTGGCTCATGTCAGGCACGCAATATTGCTTTCCTCTTTCTGCTGATCGAACTCCATTTGCTGTTTCTTTAATTGTCTGGGGGTTAAATTGTTAGTACGTAACATAATAACTCCTTATTTCTTTTTTTTTTTGGTATTTTAATTGGTTTTATTTATTTATTTATTTAATATTTTTTGTAGAGACAGCCTCAAGTGATCCTCCCTCCTCAGCCTCCCAAGCTGGGGCTATAGGCATGAGCTACTGTCCCTGGCTCATTTATTTATTTTTTACATTTTCCTATACAATAGCTGAATTTTTTTTTTTTTTTACTGCAACTCCTTTTATTTTTTGTAGTATTTTTATTTTCATGTAGTTCTGGGAGCTTTTTAAATAATCTTTTAATCGACAAATAAAAGTTATATATATTTATGGTGACTCCTCATTTCTTGACCTACCCTCCAGGGCCGTCTATAAACGGTGTTGCTAGCCAACATTCCAGCATTATTTCTGAGTGAGGGACTAACGGATCATTGTTGCCACCCTCCATTAAACTTTCTGGAATCGATCTTTGCTTCGTTGCTCATGTTATTCTGTTTTCCACTTGTATCTTTCTGTTGGGTCCAACATAGGTCCCAAGAGTCACCTCTTCCTGGACATCCTCTTTATCCCAATGCGAGCACCCTCCTCTGAATTCTTCTAGTACCTCTGGTCTATAACCCTCATTCAGAACATGTTATCTTCTGGCCTTAGAGTGTAGATACATAATTGGCAGAACACACTGACGCATAGAAGTGTAGACTCAATAGCTGAGCCCTCTGGGTGGCTGGAACTACAAACATGTGCCACCGAGTCCAGCTACAGCTGTGCAGTTATATGTAACTATTCATGCATTTTTATCTTTTCTTCCCCCTTACCCACCAAATAAGAATTTAAGTTTTAATCACACCCAACTTGAGTTTTCTCATCTGTAAAATGGACATAATGCCTCTTGCCCTATGTAAGTCACAAAGTTGTCAGATCAAATTAAAGAAATGTGAAAGTGCTTAGTAATCAATTAAAGACCATAAAAACAGGAACTAATTAATAAATTGAGTTAATAATTAATAAATTGAGTATGCATAAGAAATAAAACCAGATAGCTTCAGCTTTTTGAAAATGTGTGATACATAAATGGGAAATATGTAAATGTGTTAGGATGTATAAAAGCCACTGAAACCTCTAAGCCATTTAAGCAAACCATGGTGGGCTTTGTGTTTTTGTTATTGTTCTGCTGGAAAAGCAGTTCAGGCTATTTTGTTGACAACAGGAAATTATCACTCCTGAGACCTTTGAGACTGGAAAAATCAGCAGTGGCTGCTACAGCCTGAGTCAGAATCATACAGCCAAAGCAGACAGTCACTCATTTTCTTAGATTTTAATCTAACCGGTAGTCCTTTGTCACTGTACTGTGACTATTACATTTCCTGACATGTCTAGTTTAAAATATGAAAGTAAATGTGTCCTATATTTAAAATCAAACAAAAATAGCTATCAAAGAATAAGAAAGAAGATAAAACAAAAGGCAGGTTTGTGGAGTGGGAGCGGGACAACATCACAGTGGGCTTCTCTGTGCGACATGAGCGTACCTGGCTGACACATTGGTTGTAAAGGAAACACATTCATTGACAAATGTTAACGGCGTAGTTCCTGTGATATCTTCCCACTGAGCAGGGGTGGTTCCACCTGAAATAATATGATTGTTGGGGAAAAAATTAGGCAAAGATCCAAACTCTGGATTCTAAAATAAAGTCTTTGTGGTTCTGTGTTCACCAGCCCAATCCCACCCACCCCTCAAAATGACACATTGAAAACAAAATGACTAAAAACTACATGCTAAAAAATGACACACTGAAAACAAACAGCAGACACTACCCCGCAAGGAACTAAATTTAAGGAAGTTATTTGAATAACCGTTTACTAGGCATTCTATTCTCTGCCTGACATTCTGAAGCTTTCATCCTAATTGCTGGGCTCTGAAGATAATTTTGAATTGTATACAGTTGATTATTTTAAAAGATCCTTTGGCCAACTAAGGAGCTGAATACTTAGTTAAAATAATAAACAAACTAAATATTCTTTTGTTCCTGAACTTCATATTTTATGCAATTATTTTCAAAAAATGAAATTTCTTCTCAATTTACAATTGAAGATTGGCCAAAAAAAAAAAAAAAAAGGTTTGGAAAATATTAAGAGCTCAATAAATAATGCAGAGTGAATGAAAAAAATTAATGAAAGCCAAAGGATGGCCTCTGCCCATAGAAACATCACCACAAAGGCTAATGATGACTACCTGTCTTTCATTTCCACCGAGAAACTAAGTTGACATAGATAAAGCCAAAATTTTAGTCAAAGTGCTGTAAGAAGAATATGTTTGAAATGAACAAAAGTCTTGACTGTGAAGTTTCTTAAAGAAGGGAATGATTTATCAAAGAAAGGTAAGGAAAGTTTATTCTAGGAGGCCTTTAAAATATATATTCTTAGCATAACTATATAACATAGCAAAATACAAAACCCCAAATACCTAAGTATTTTTTAAATTAATACATGCATGTACTTATTAGTTAAAAAGTAATTTTAATCATATTTAAGAAACTGTTTAGTAGAAACCTGTCTTAAGAATACGTAGATCAGATGGTGTCTAGGCCCATATGGTATCTTTGTTTGATCGTTACAAAGGCAGGGGGTGCCACAGACACTCTTGGGTCTCCTGTTTCACATCCATGCCATTATGTTGCACATTATAGAAGATTAATCATATACCCGTGGAGCAAAAATTATGGTAAAGATACCCAAAAATGATAGGTAGTAATCAGAAATGAGCATTGGGAAATAGATCATTAAGTGAAGCATATCTATGATTTCTCTCTATACTCATTATCATCCATGTATTTAAAAATTTTGTCATATTATTAAACTTATGGGATAACCTCAATGGTTCTCTATAATAAGTACAGAAAACATATTAATAAGAAGGGAGAATTAGAGAGAGAAAACAAAATAAAGGTGAACGTTTCTGCCAATATGAAGGAAAAATGGGAAAAAAAAAAATTCTAACAATACCCAAACCACCAGAGATGGTTATTGTTCCTGCTAATGAAGCATTAATATTTACTGAATGCCAACACCATGTAATTATCGATAAATAGGGAAATTATCAGTTAAATTTTGTAGCCCTAAAACAGATTATTTGTGCGGATTTTTTTGCCTCTCACCATTTGTGGTGGTATTGTTATGAAAAGGCAACGTTCTGGGAATGTCTTTTGAGCGTTTGGCAGTTGTCTGAAACATATAACTACCAATTGAAAAGACCAAAAATTAGTTAATCATTAAAAGCCTTTCCTTTGTTTTCCCAGGGTTAGTTCTATAGCTCGATGATAAAGACATAACTGATTCCTAGACAGAACAGTTTGGTTTGAACTATTGGGTATAATTATTTAAAGTGCTATTTTTTTCCAGCAGATATAGGTGATATCTTCAATGAAGGCTTGAAGCCCGGGCTTTGGAGGTATATGGGCTTGGGTCTGAATTCCAGTTCTGCCAAATATCTATAGTATAATGTGGGCAAGCTATAGAACTTTTTTCAACCTTGGTTTCCTTTTCAGCAAAATGGAGTTAAAGTTTCCTGATAGGGTTACTCTGAAGCTGAGAATAGCTATGCATATAAAGTCTCTAAGAGTTTAGTTTGGCATAAGACTTTATTTAGTGAATATTAGTTCCTTTTCACCTTTCCTTTCTCTACGTAATTAAAATGCTTGCCTTGAATTAATGTATATAACCCTGCAGGCATCTTATGGCAAAGGTAATTTCGTATTTACAACGATCCAAGTTTCTTTCCCCAGAACTCTCTACTAAAGCTGTCATGTATGATTCACCTGTTATGCTGCATAGCAATCTCAAGGTTGGTGCATCTCCCCCAAAACCATTCAACATGACATCGCTTGAAGCTTTGGGGACAGGAATGGTCATGGTGATTGGCTTGTGGAATTTTCTTCTTCTAGGTTCCAAAGTGACGATGGGGCTGAAGGTCGCTTTGTTGCCTAAGATCTTCTTCACCAGCTCACTGTGCATAGGTTGAGCCTTTTCCAAGTGAAGAAAAACATTAAAATAAACAATATATCATTACATTTAATGTCAAATTTGTTACCCAAAGTGCAGTTGTTTGTCTTACAAATCAATTTGGTGAACTTAAAACATGGCAATCACGTTTCGTACGACCGCTAATCACTGTATCACTAGAACTTCGTGAGACCTGTGATCTCCGATGGCAGTTTTTGCTCACCCAGGAATAATGTGATTCCTTAACAATTTATTTCTCATTTGATAAGGTCATTTGGAATCACCGGAATAAAATGCATGTTAGAATCATTTGCACCTAACATGGGCGTACCTGGAGGCCCACGCGGATCCGCTTGGTTAGAGCCCCCTCCGGGAAGACGGCCTGCACCTGGGGCACCACCGTGCTGCTCAGCACGCCTCCCTCCGGGCCGATCAGGTTGCTGTCCTGTTTGATGCGTGACACCACAGCGAAGTACTGCGGGAAGTCTCGCGTGATGATTCGGCAGATGCGCTTCTTTTCTAGGTCTTCCGGGCTATCGAGCACTGAGACAAGAAATGACCCACCTTCATTCACACAGCAAGGACTCCCTTCTGAAAGCATTCTAGCAAACCCATCAGCATGGTTAGTAGTGAACAGAGTGGCAGCAAAACTCTTAAACAATAGAAAGATTGAAAAAGTAGGGCTAACCTAACAACATCAGAAAAAGAAAGAAAAACTGCAATCTTTCAAGACCTGCCAGCATTTAGCTTGCATTTTTTTTTTTTTTTTATTATTTTTGTGAAAACTAGGACTTTCCAGGGCTCTGTGAAAGAAAAGCATCTCATTCCAGATGCTCATTGCAGGGCCACCTTTGTAAATGAGAGGCCATGAGGACAAATATAGGATGAAAATGAACCTGTTCTATTCTTGGTTCATGTGATGGAGAGGAAGTCGTTTATGAACTCCTTTTCTCTGAAAATTTCAAAGTTAGCTCAAAGGCCAGTTATTGTGGTTTTAAGAAGTAATATGGACCTTTGGGTTCTTAGGGGGAACAGTGCAGAAATAAAATCCGTCTTGGAAGAGAAAGGTTCATGTTTATGTGTTTACTTCAGTGGGATGGTTGTGTCTGAAATAGTCACTGTGGACATAAAAAAAGATCAGTGATTATGTATTCAGGGTTTCAATATTCCCCTGATGACATCAGGAAGATGAGATCATGAGCTCTTTATAAATTGCATTAGTGTAGATATTTAAGGCAACACAAAAAATCAGACTGGTTTAAAATGTAGAAATTTGAACTAAGGGGATCACAGAATTTTAAAGAATTAGGGAAAGTTGTTCATTTTTAGAAATCATTTACAATTCATTATAGAGGCAGGAGCAACAACTATGTTTCTCTTGACTGTTAGGCACAACTAGATTGTCAAAGTGAGAAGTCCCAGGATCTGATCATACATGATTGGAGATGCACACACGCTCCCCTGCTAGGTCATCAAAAAGAAATGCATCGTGTTCATGCTTCCACTTTACATTTCTTTTAAAACCCTTAATCTGAAGGTACCTTCATCCATGCCGTTAAGAATTTCATTCAGTTCATCTTCGGTGTATTCACAGAAATGCTCTTTCCAGCTGTCCCCATTCTCACTGCGCAGGACCACGAGTTCCCTCTCCTTTCCTCGAAGGGCCGCGAAGTGCGGGATCTCCACGATGACGGGCCTGACACAGCAATGCAGAACGTTTAGTGTGGACGGGAGCTAACCGACGGCGAGACAAGCACCTCCACTCTGTCTGTTGCAAAGTGACCTGGAATTCTCCTCTCTCTGGGGACAGGGACAGAGCGGGCCATCCTCTGGAGCCCACTGGCTAGCAGATGGTCACACAGTAGCACTCCACCTCAGGGGCACCAGTCCTCAGGTACATGCTGCTACCTTAAGCCAAATGATGTTTCCCTGTGAGTGCATGTGGCATTCTGGAACTTCTCCTTTGATAAATGTAAGTAGAACACATTTAACCAAAAGAAATGTGCATGCATATCTATGAGATGTGCCAATCTCCTGAAACATTTTCTACAAGGTGCAAATGACAAAATGGTTTAAGAGAGAAAATGGCTTAAATGTTTGCATAATTTGATGTGTCGTAAATGAGGAGATGTAAGAAAAGTTGACTACTTGTGAACTAAGGAGCCATGCACTCACGGTTTTTGCTTCAATTTTCCTCATTCAAGGAAACAATAGGCATGTGTACACGGTGTGGCCCTAACGGAGCCCTTCAGCAGGACAGCCAACGGTGTCCAATGCCTATCATATCCAGGATCCAGAACATGCACTGCCCTGCGAGGTTTAGGTCACATTCATCCTCGAAATACACAGAGACTTTTGATTTTTGAGTCCAGGTTGCTTTGGTACAGACTCCAAATTCATCATAGCAACATCATAACTAGCACATGGTACGACTAGGCAGATCTCATGCTTCAACGAAAATGAAGGTCACAGCACTTTAAGGGAAAAGATATAAAAACATCACTCAAAAATAAAAGTCACATACCACAAGGGTCAGAAATGGTCCACTAAAGAGAGGTTATACAGAATTTAAATCATAGAGAGGGACATGTCATGGGCACAATGACAAAAAGAGAAATCATATTGCAGAAGAAGGAGAAGAATGAGGGCCCAGCAGCCATCAATTTGTTTTAAGTCACTCCTACCCAAGGAATTTGGTTCCAGGAGGCCCCAGCTGAAGGATGCGGCTGACCAAGCTTTCTCCCTCATTAAGTGGGGGAGGAGCCGTTGGCAGGTGAAGTTTACTGAGTACATCCAAAGCAGCAGTGAAAGAAAGAACATAAGTAAGCTTCAGGTATGGTTTTCCACAGAACCCCAGCATCACCGGCTGATCCACAGGGTGAACTCTGGTTTCACACTGCGTTTGGTTCTGGTCAACTCCATTGGTCACAGAGAGCGAGGAACCCAGACCCAAAGTGTGCAATGGAGGCGCGTCTGCGCGAGGAGAGCACCAGCTGTCAGGTCGGCCCCTCTGTAGGTTCACCGCCAGGGCACTAGCCGAAAAAGGGGGAAAAATGCTCCACAGGAAAGACAAGCTGTTGGGAATATGATAAAAACTCTGCTCTGTCCAGAGACCAGACGTTTTCATGGATATTCCCCAACAGATTGGAAGATTATTAAAAAAGCCTAAAACTACCTGAGAATCCGGGGGAAAAGGGTCTGATATACTGAATATGAAAAGAATCATCAGGGAATTACTCCAAACATAATGGCATTTTCTGATGCAACCCAGAACTTCACAGGCTCCTTCTAAAACTCTGGTCTGTCTGAGAGGAGGACGTGAGAGGTGGTTTGTATAATTGGGAGCTATAAACACACCCCTTTTCAGGTGTGAATATAATTTGGAGCAACCCTGCTAATAGTTTGCTCCAAATTACAAAGCTTTAGAACATTTCTCAGGTTCTAAAGCAAGAAAACCTCTCCCCCATATGACATTGGCAAAGCAAGAGTTCATAAATTTTAGGATTTTTCTCCCAGTGTTTCAAGCACCAAGACTTGATATGACAAGACTTAAATACAATTGATCTGTTTCAAAGAGTTTTGAAACTTGTCCCACTCCAAAACTTCATCCTGTCGCTGGTGTTCGGCAGTAGCTTGTCATTTCTTGGCACATTGAGATGCCACTTTAATGGAATTGCAGCCGTACAAACAAACAGAAGAAAGAAGAAATGCTAATTTCTGCTCGAAATTGCTAAAATGAGCATGGCCGAAGTTAGTCTTGATGTTTTTGTCTTAATGCAGACTGCGGCTAAATAGACGGCCAGTGTAATTATAAGGCTCGGGGTAGCAATTTTGATAGCAGAAAAAACAAATCACATAGACTAAGTTTTTAGGTACTCTCTAAAGCCAGCCCTGCTTTCCAAAAGGGAAGATAATGATTCTGTTTCGTAATTATGTGAGATTTTCAATTTATGTTTGCAATAGAGCAGGATTTTTTCTTTATGACTTTACCACTTAAACGTTCTCAGATGAGAAAAAAAAATACCTACCTTTGGCTAAAACATGGTTATATTCACATTGGGAGTCTGGCAGCTACTGTCACGTCCAAAGAGAAAGACTAATAATCAACCTGCATGTTTAACTCATTAATGCCTTCGAATAACAGGCATGTGAGTGGAGTCAAACACTGAGGTGCTACTTCCAATTTTTAAAAATGTCACAGAAGCCAATCTTCTTTCAAAACGGTTTGACGTACCTTTTTCCATTCCATCCTAGTGAGCTCGTGGACAGGCCACAAGCTCGTCGGCGACTAAGTGGGAGGCTTATCAGAAACCCTTACCCAAGGAACTGAGCACCAGAGGGTCCAACTTCAATCAGGCGACTGGCCAGTCCTTCTCCTTCCACCATGGGCGGCATTGTGGCCAGTCTGTGGCGTTTGACCAGTCGGCAGGTGACTCGCGTTGGGGCGGTACATTTCCGAGGCGGGATGATGATCCGGAGCCCGTTGTGTCTGCACCCCCGCATAGCCCCACCGCGGGCGTCCACCATGAAACTAACCAGAAAACTAAAAACCAGAATAGAAGATCAGATACGTTTTGAAATATCAGAGGCAGATAAGCAAGCTTTGTCCAGTAAATTTTTCTCCATAATGCTTTGTTCTCAAAACATCTCTTTTTTTATTATTATTTAAATGCATGGTGGTATAACAATTTTAAAAATTATTTTACTTTCTAGAAATGACTTTATTTTATTTTTGTATTATTTTAATCTGTAACTAAGGAAAAATTCCGACTTCTGTTGACAATAGTGACATTAAATATAAACTGTAAATTAAAAATATGTCCAATTGATTGTGAAAGAAAATGGAATGAAATTATATAAAGAACATTGACAAGTTTCTTTTGGTTATAAATATGAAGACTTCTGCTTCCTTATATGTATGTCCTAAAAAATCCACGTGTTGAAATGGTATAAGGATACAGCAGAAAGGAAACACCAAATTGCAGTTTTTTTGCATCCTGCTCCAACCTCATCTTACCCAGGATGCAGGTTTTTAACAATTACGTTCTAAAGAGGAAGAAAGTAAAATAACTAAATGTTTGGGATAGAACCAATTTGCTGGTTAGAATACACTTTTTCACTTCTTAAGCAGTGAAACTGAAACAGAGGGGCTGGACAGGGAACAACCAAGTGTTCATGGAAAGGAGAACTATAATCCAAGGAGACTTGGTTTGTTTATTTAAGTGTACCAAGAGAAGAGGTTTGTCTTGACTTTGAAGCTGTTCCTTTGGGGTGCTCTTAACACATCCTAATCCTGCTTAATCTGAATGCTTGTCACTGTGTTAGTCATAACAGTCGTTAAAGTCTCTCAGGCACTCACTCTGTCAAGGAGCAAAAATTAAACACCACAGCAATCTAACTGCTGTGCACACATACACGAAGACACATAGAAACACTCTTAACACAAATTACATTAACGCCTTTCCCCATTTTTGTTGCATTTGCAAGATCTTTACACCAAAATCGAGGTGTGGCATGATCTACTTATAACTTAACCAGCACAGATTCCTACCACGATAGCTTCGCCACACTTAGACATCGTCTCCAGGGTAACATTTAAAACATTTGCAAGGTATATCATCAGAGTTAAGTGATGGGATATAAACACAATACATTTATGTTATTTGTAGACAAATGAAGAAAAAATATCTTAGCATCGTCTTCATAGCAGAACACGGAACTCACTAAGCATGCTATTAAACAGAAATCCTGTTGCTAGTAATAAAAACGGGTGCGAAGGAGCCCAGAGTGTCTGCCGGAAGCATGTCATGCAGTATGAGACCAGGAGGGGGGGGCACTTCCTTCCCACATGCAGGAGCCAGGCTGGGCCCACCATTCACACCTGGCCCTTCCAGTGCTCAGGAAGGGATGAAAATTGGAAAGTACAATCAACAGTTCAGTACTGAAGTGCTGATGTTTCTGGTCTTTATCCAAATGTAATGAGAAAATGCTGCTTTTCTTATTACTAGCCTTTACGTGTGAATTCTTTGTAAATTTCTTTTTTACTTGACTGTGAAATGTTCTATCACTTCCGAAAAAATGGGAAAAAAAAACTATAATGCTTCTAGATGGATATAAAGATTTTCTTTCCATTTTGTTATTCTCATTGGGTATGATATTATGTAGAATTGTGTAAAAAAAGTAGAAAAAAATTTTGTTTCAACTAGTACTGCTTCCAAATTCATTGCACTATTTCTGACTCATTGAGAATTAAGATGAATATTTCCTTTGATTTTTTTTTTTTCATCTTTTGGTTATTACCTCCATTGATACTCCTAACAGGAACTCAAACTAGTAAGGAATTATTATTATACATCTGCTTAATGTTGTCAATCCTCAATGCTATTTGTACCTTTTGAAGGCATTGAGAAGTTTCCACACTCTATTTATTCCAGGGATGGTTTACGGCCTATATGATATCAAGTCTCCATCTAGAAGAATAAGTAGAGCATCTTCTGGTGGTTCATTCTCTGAAGAGTGAATTGAAGTAGCTGTGTTCTTGACTATAACAGTGTTTAGGTAACTACATGTTAGATCACTTTCCCTGATTTTGTGTCACTGACTGTTCCTCTCTTTGTTCTCACTTGGTCCCTAATTCCTATCCTCCTTTTTTCATGCAACATTTGTCACCCTCCTATTAAGTGCCAGGTGCCCTGCTAGGAACTGAGGGTACAGCAAGTAAAGACACAGCAGCTGCTGCCACAGTCTAAGTCCCAGACCTCCCATGATGGTTTCATCATTGCTTAGAACTGCTTCCTTTCCTGGTCAATGAGAAGCAACTATATAAGTCTCCATATAGGAGCTATAAGTGCCATAAGCAGTGACTATGTTCTCTATATTTCTTCCTGTGTTCCCTGGTGCCTAGCACAGCGTGGATGGAGCACATAGTAGGTAGCCAATAAATAACTATTGAATAAGAAAACGAATGGAAGAGTGAAAAGGGCAAGTTGTATATATTTATGTCTGACAAAGAAGGCTAAAGTAGGAGGTAAATTAATTCTTTGGTCTCTGGACAAAAAGAGCAGTCAGAATTCATTCAAATCATTAAACTCAGATGTAGCAAAGCATTATCCTTAACGTTAAATATTCTCCAGGCCGATTCTTGCTCCAAAATGAGAGACCTGATATATTTATTTCTCTTGATAGAGGATTAGTAGGAAGTGGGAGTAAACAAAAACAAAGAGTTTGAACCTAACACAATAAACAATTTCATTAGGAATGAAAATTATATGAAGAAAGACCAAAGATGGAGAAATCAAAATAAAAATACTTAAAGACTGAAGCTGCTAGTAGATAAATTTACCTACAAGTATCTCTGTGTCATTATAGATCTGGAAAATAATATTTAAGTATTGCACCAAAATGCAAAGTGAATTGGAAAAATTAAGGTGCCAATATGCATAATTCAGAGAAAAATATTAAATTTCTAAAGAAGACAAGCCTTTATGTTTTTGTCAAGTAACTAAGGGACACAGACTAAAAAAAAGCCAACAAGTTTTAGTGACAGAATTTTCTTTAGACAGAGAAAGCAAAGAGAGAAAAGAAAGTGAAACAGAAGGATGAGAAGACGTAATAAGATTGGAAAACACAAAAAAACTAAATATCAAAGGTGAAAATGAGTAAAAATGTTTATAAATCTAGCAAAAAAAATTCTAAGCAAATTAGACTCAAAGAATATGATTGCCAGATAAACAACTAATAAATGCTGAATTTATGGAACTGCATAATAAAAGAAATCTTTTCTTTAAATAAGAAGGAATAGGAAAAATAATGACTCAAATTTGTATCTAGGTGCTGATAAAAAGTCTATTGATGAGTCAATATGCTAATCAATTAATCTCAATAGTTTATAGTATAAAATTTTGTAAGCATTTGAGCATTTCGATTAAAAATATCAGAATATCAAAAATCACCACTACTTGGACAGGTAAGAGAATTAGAGAATAGTCAAGGATAGTTATTCTGCAATGTATAAAACAATTGAAAAAAAGCAAATTGTAAGAGACCGTTTACGTTTATGTATCATAGCAAAAAGGAAAGGTTGGAAGTTGTGAGTCATGAGATGAATGAATTCACAAATCTGAGTTGATTGAATAAATGTGATTTTTCTCACGTTTGCAAGACAGTAAACACGTGACAATATAATGCGTATAAACATTTGGAGATGGGAAGAATCAAAGTAAAAACATAGGGTTAAATATGTATAGAGGAGATGGTACATGGGTTGAAGCTCAGCTTTGTCATCTACAAACTTTTGGGCTGAAGCCTCACCTGCCAATGAAAGATAATCCTATTACCACTAAAGGTTGTGGTGAGAATTAAGTCATATGTGGGTAAAGCATACAGAATTCAATAAATGCTTGTTCTCATCATTTTCCTTTCTCTACAACCATAGGATTTTATATATTTTGAATATCTTAAGAATGATAATATAGTATAATACACCACCTGAAAAATAAATGGAGAAACTAACATTTATTGAATACCTAGAATGAGCCTGCAACTAAACTATGCTAAATAGTTTAATAGGATGATGGCATTTTTATTAGTTTATAAAATTTACTACTTAAATAAGATATAAAAATACTATCATCACAGAACACAGGATAATGTAGTGAGTACCATGTTCTTCCCTGGTCTAGATATATCTGTCTTGAATTAATGTTGCAACCTCAGGAAAGTCACTTAACATCTTTAGGTTTCAGTTTTCTTATCCATAAAAGGACAGACTTCGATTAAAACTCTAAGTCGCCTCTCAGTATTAAAATTCTATGTGCCACTTATTGTTAACTAGGTTGGGAAACCTACTTAAATGTTCCATTTCAGATGCTCTGAAAAAATTCCTAATTGGAAAATAAACTGCTATGACTTCAAGAAATATATATTATATTTGCTCTCTGGTTAAAACAGCTACTTTGCAGAAAATGTGTACACATACCGCACTAAACATTGACTTAAGGCTGTACAGACAAAAAAATATCACGTGACACACTGGCTTTGATTGCATATCTCACTCTCCAAATGAAATTCCACAATCATGCAAAGTAGAAACTTGGATCGACGTTTTCTAAATTGTGAGATACAATGTTATCACAATTTAAAAGGAATAAAAGCAGAAGCAATCAACTGTTATTATGCAATGATTTGCCTATAAATACGCAATATGATTAGCTAAACAGGTAATACATGCTTCAGAGGAGGGAGCGGTAAACAATGATTCGGTCTTTTGAGGACTACCATCCTCCACCCCAAAAGTTACTAATCCTTAGTTTTTCTTTTAATTCATTCAGGACCATGGGATGGGGACGGGGAGGAGGAGATTGCAGCATTCAGAGTGAGTTAGTAGGTGAAAGAATGGGAAAAAAACATCCCCAGGGTGCTTCAGTGATCCACGCATACATAGCAAGAGAGCCTTGCATTAAATCTGAGTCTGGAGGTACTGAGAGAAACTCACACCTTGAGTTCTTTCTCCTCTATAATACCATTAATCCCTTGCTAACCCTCCCAATTCCATAAACTGAAAAACTGATGGAAAATGGCTTTGAAAAAAGTAGTTCGAAATATTAAAATCACCAGTTATTTATCAATCTCTGCATTCATGTATAGAAAGATATTTAGTGTGTGTTTGAGAAAAAGTGTAAAGATGGTGATAAAAGTTTTCAAAAAAGGAAATATAAAACTGTCTTTTTTGTAAACTGACAACCTGTAGTGTCATACTAGATGACTATATAATAAAAATACTATAATTAGCAGTCTGATAGAAACCTTGAAAAATAAGTTCATCAAAATAAATAACAGAATAATGAATATTTTTAGAACACCGACTAAGCCATTCTAGAGTACAATTTCCAAAATATCAAAAGGTTGCATTTAAAGCAGTACTAGCAAGGAAATGTGCTATTAATAAACTTTCAGCCTTTGGCTCACCTAGCATATGGTATTTAAAAAAACTCAAAAAAAAAAAAAAGACAAAAAAACCCTTGTAAGTGCCACTTAAAATCATAGCCTTCAGTACAACTGTCTCTTTGGCTAGGTATCTTCACACTAAAGCATCCTGAGGCCGGGGTATGCCGAAGGAGATGGAGAAAGGGGGAGAGACTAGGCGGCGTGGCCAGAGGAGAATTATGCAGAAGTTCACCTGCTGTTGTCACGATCGAGACATGGAGAGGCGCGGCTGCAACAGAATAGACACTTTAGCACAGAGAAGGAATGGAGAAAGTGATATATAAAAAAGGAACTCAGAAGAGACTTTCAACTGAAACATATTATTTATATACCGATACAGTACTCATCGAAAAAAATGAAAATCCAGATGAGACATAGCTCTACACAGATGCCGAGAGAAGAGCGAGGGATGGGGCTTTGTGGTGACTCCCAGTTTAGGGAACTGGGGAGGTTATAAAATCACTGCAAATGGGATTTGTAGCCTCAGCCAACATCGGCTTGTGAGGGCACTTGACAAAGTCTAAGTGTCCAAAACGCAGCAAAACATCAAGGGGAATCGTCATGAAAAACATCAGGTCTTTGGTTTGATGGACTTAGTTTTGATGCAAAAGCTTTTCATTCACACCTGTAATTCTTTAAAAATAATGATAACGCCCTTTAGGGCCACCACAGAAGAAATGCAAACAGAAAGGCACAATTTAAAGTATAGCTTCAAGGACAAACAGTAGCATAAACTACAAGGCAGAGTAGGTAACATTAATTACCTACTAGAAGGGAACAAAAAACTATGCAAGCAAAGTCCTGGTGCTTTTGTCAAGACTTTGCTCCCAGCTTTGGGGACTGCTGTCCTCCCCACGGGTCACAGTGTCTAATCCCTCTACCTCCATACATTTCACATGGTTCTCTTGTGTTCCCAACACTGGATGACATACAAAAGGGTACATGCCTATTGGACCAGAAATCTAATTTTACAAAACAGTTGTTTTGCTACTTATTATAAACCAATTTTCTTCATCTATCTTCATGTGTCTAAAAAACTCCCCTAGAGTGTTATAAAATACATGAGCAACCAAATTAACTTAACAACATCATGAATTGACATGTAATTGTTAGCACTTGCTGTCATTACAACACTACAAAGCTGATGACCTTGGAATAACAATATTTAAGATGAGTTATAAAGCCAGCTTTTGCTAGGAACTGTGCCTTACATCTTCTAATTCATCATGCACTTAGGAAACGAAGAATCGTAAAATTCAAATTCTTGCCCAAGCTTGTGTTGGTATGATCATGAGTGGGATGCTAGAAATAACTGTTGGTTAGAGTCATTGTGAATCGGTAGGCAACTCTTTAAAGAACAACAAAAATATTACTGTTAGTCTTTCTTTTGCCAGGTATTGGCTATATCTAGGGGCAGAACAGATTTTTTAAATCATTCATTCCTATTCTTCTCTAGTCATGGACATTAGTCATTGGAAACATAGACTAGAGGTAAAATAAAATCGCCAATACTGTTTATTGGTAGAAGCTGTGTCTTCTATTAATGCCTAATAGAATGGCTAAAATGCCTTTATTAAATTTAATAGAACATATACACACAAATTAGTGGCATATGCATAAAAAGCTAACTTTATTATCCCCCTATCAAAATGTCCTTTTTTTCTTACATTTTAGGCAAAGTTTGAAGTGGCTGAAGAACCTACACAATTAATGAAAAGGAAACTGAGTTCCTCAAAAAAAATTTTTCAAAGGTACTATTCAGAAACCTGGTATATGATGAATAAAATTACAAGAAATCAGTGTTATATGAGGAATGTTACTCATATACACTAATATCAGGGCAGCTTTCAAATACCATGAAACTCAGAATCATGGAGTTTCTAGTGATAATTACCCATGCTTTTAGAGTCATCTGTTGCATTGTGTTTGTTCAAATACTAGAGCCACTAATAGGCGCTAATTTACCTGATAAAACTAACAAAAAGTCAAACATTACCATTATGTGTTGAAGAACATTGGTATTGTCACTTAGAGGATTTGGGATACATTTTGCTTAACTGATTTGCAATTTGCGGAACGTTTGGAACTGTGTATGGGGATTGCATAAATACTAACGGCTATAATCCATTGAGTGCTTTTTCTTTCCAGGGAAAGTGCTCATTATTTAAAACACATTTAATCCTTAAATCTCCTCTCTGGGATCAATGATATAACTCCCATCCTACAGATAAGTAAACTGAAACTCAGAGATTTTACGTAACTTGTGCCTAGTGTCACACATTGTCGGTCTCAGGATCTGAAACCTGATAGGTCCGACTCCAAAGCACATGCTTAACCACAATGCTTCTCTCTCTTTCACAGATCAGGTGTCTTCCAAGTTTAAATAACAACATGTAGGTGTGTTTCTTAAAGGCAGGAGATAGACCTTATTTATCTATTTTCCTAAGCACCTGGCATAATTTCTGGTACTCTGTGGAATTAGATAAATGTGTGAAGAATGAATACATATGTGAATGGAAGAGATAAACAACATTTGATAGAACTAGCTGTACATTAATTAACTAGGTCTCCCTAATAACCAAAGCTTTACTAAGCAAAGTTTTCCCCTTCTAATGGTTCATATAAAACATCTGGACTATGGGCTCTTGTAGAAAATACCAATGACGGGGCCCCAAAACAGAGATTCTGATGAAATTGGTCTGGGTTGAGGCCGGGGCACCAGTATTTTTTAAAGCTCCTAGGTGGTTCCAGTGTACAGCTAAAGCTGAGAATTATTTAGAGTCAATATTAAATGTTTGAAATTGACAGAAAATTTGGTTATTGAAGGCTATGATTTTTAAAGATTCTAGCCTTAATAAATAATTAATCTTTAGCCATTGGATGTTGTTGGTTAATTATAAGAAATCAACCATAATTAGTTATAGGTGTATCTAGTTTTACACAATTGGTGTGTAATTGATATACTTAAACTGAGTCTTTTATTGCCCTTCAGTAATTAAAAAACTTCTTTAAGAAGTTCCTTTTTAATGTAAATGATTTATTTTAAAAATCGAAGTATTACCAGGACACTGACTCCTTTGTAGATTCAGTTATTAATAGTCAATTACATTTTATCTAAAATAATCTCATCACTTTGCAGGCTGGATGTGGTCTTTAAATACTTCGTTGTGGTTTTTTTTTTTTTTGAGACAGAGTCTCACTCTCTTGCCTGGGGCGAGTGCCGTGGCGTCAGCCTAGCTCACAGCAACCTCAAACCCCTGGGCTCAAGCGATCCCTACTGTCTCAGCCTCCCGAGTAGCTGGGACTACAGGCATGCGCCACCATGCCCGGCTAATTTTTTCTATATATATTTTTAACTGTCCAATTAATTTCTTTCTATTTTTTGGTAGAGACGGGGGTCTCGCTCTTGCTCAGACTGGTCTCGAACTCCTGAGCTCAGAACGATCCACCCGCCTCCGCCTCCCAGAGTGCTAGAATTACAGGCGTGAGCCACCGCGCCTGGCCTTTGTTGTGGTTTTTAAATTCTTATCTATTCAATGTCCAGCTTTCATTTCCTTCTCACTCACCATTGTTAAGAAATCTAATAACAGAATGCAATGTTATGTTTTTTGAATAATTTATAGGTGTGAGATTTTAATTATCTTTTTTCACTTAAAAATATGTAAGTAAATTTGAATGAGACTTAATTTGTCTGGTTTTTTAATTCCCTTGAATAATTCTTGCATCAGGAACTAGCTTTCACTTCTTTCACAAGGAAAAGAGTATTATGATTACTTTCAATATCTCCATAACTAATTTTTTTCTTCTATGAACCTTTAGTTAGTAGAAGATTAGACCAAGAAGTCCAACATGTTTAACTAAAATATCTTGGAACGATTTCCTGAAAGGAGAATATTTTAGAATAATAAACACAAGAAAGGGTCTCCTTCTCAAAATAGTTACGGGGATATGAACGAGTTTGGGATAATAATTAAAACCAAAGTATTGCATTTTGTTATATAAAATATGGGTAGGGCTTTTTAAAAGTAATTAAATTTAGAAAATGAGAATTTTACATATACTTATGATATTACCATATTATTTCAAACTACTAAAAATGTAAGGAAAAAACCAATTGGAAGAGTGTCACAATTTAAAACTCCTTAAAGAATTTTTATTTCACATAATTGAACACCTTAAGAACAATGTTAAGTATGTCTGAAAGTCTGACTCAAAGTCCTACTTTTTAGTGAGTTCGTATAAACAGGAAGCATGGCTGAAACCGTGGTGTCTGTCCTCTCTGAATGACTGTAAGACGACAAATGTAACAGAACCTGCCTGGTTGCATTCGAATTTCCCTTTTTATTTGTATCCCCACTTCGAACAGCATATAAATTCCTCTACATACTTGTGTGAGTCAAACTTCTGTAAATATTATTTTAAATGCATTAATATGTCAGAAAGGCATTTATTTCCAAAAACCAATCGGTTAATCTTAGTTAAATAGAAACTTTCTAGAAATCAAATGATTCAGCCCCTTTTTTTAAAGATGTCTTAAAGACAACAGGTGAACAGTAGTAGGGAGGCCACCAGGATGTTCCGGTTAGAGAGCAAGCTGTTTGACGCAATTCTACCAGTTATTTTAAAACAATAGTCAGTTTTTTTTAATGCTGAAATCAACTCTTTTTGCTGGTTGGTTTGTGTAGATAGAGTCCATGTTGGATAAAGCAATGCTATTTGCAAGTTTAAACAAAGATCACCTCCACTGTAAGCTAGCCACCAGTGAAAGCTACTGGACAAAGCTGTTATTTTCACTCCCATCTCTTTTTCCTCTTGATCTGGATACATAATATTGATTTACTCACCCTGAATGAATAGGGCTGGAAGAAAGAGCCACGTTGTCTAAGTTCTCAGTGCCCCAGCTTAGACGATAAGAATTCCTTTCTGCCTCCTTGGCTAGACTTGACACCTAAACACAAAGAACACTGGATTTAATAAAAATACTTTGCTTCCATTAGAGTAAAATAGAATGAAATCTAAAAAGCAGCGTCACAAGGAAGTGGTATCACCTGAAAAAACTTTCATTCAAAAATATAGGACCAGTGCATTTAAAATGAATCTTTTTGAACACATTCCCTTTTAAATCATATCACTGATTCAAGACATTAGTGTAATTGTTTTTCAAGAGAGCAGGTATCCATCTCCTTCCTTATACCAA
This sequence comes from Indri indri, assembly GCA_004363605.1. Classification (NCBI taxonomy): domain Eukaryota; kingdom Metazoa; phylum Chordata; class Mammalia; order Primates; family Indriidae; genus Indri; species Indri indri. Next base: position 38,659 of record RJWJ010013114.1, read on the forward strand.
TCCCCCAAACTGATAAAATCATAACTAAAATTAAAATATTCCAGAATAAATTTTAAGCCTTTCCCCATAGCTAACGATTTTAAATATTGAAAGATACATATTTTAACCTATACTATCCATCTCATACCTTAAACGCACCCTACTTCACTTCTTCCTTTAATAGAAATTTTATTTTAAAAAACTAATCTATACATACACTCTCCACAGGAGGATTAGGCATATTTGAAGAAACAGGCAGTATATTTTTTCAGAAAAACCCTGTTCATTAAAAAATGTAGAGAACATTTTTCACGTTTCAGGAAAACCCTTTTATCCTAGCTTGTCGACTACATTAAGAAAGATTTCTTTTTTTTAAGATTGAAAACTTTCTCAGGACATTACTCGCATCAGGTAATTTAAAAAGCTCTCCAGAATGCAAAGAGATGAAGGCAAAAAAGTCACTTACCTGGTGACCTGGGATGACGACCGAGTCGTCAATCATGGCACTGTCCCGCAGGTGGGAGGCATGGCTCAGGGTGTGAGACCTGTCGGAACTGAAGGATCGAAGGCTGGTAGGTTGGCAGGAGGCCATGGTCGTATACCAACGGCAGTGGGATGGTTGGGAGGATAGAATGACAAGCCAAGCAGGAGAGTGAAAAAAGTGTGCTATTAGCCAACCGTGCAACTTCCAGGGGGACACAGGTCTCTGTGTTGCCCTCCCTCTCTAACAGCTAAACTAACGCATCCTTTGACAGGCTCCTGCCACTCAATGGCAAGGGCACAAGGGAATCCAGAAGTTAAAATCTGATACTCCTAATCTGATTCATTTTCTCCCCAGAAATGTTTGCAACCAGCAACTGTAGTTGACTTACTGCCAGTACGAGAAATTCACACAGGAAATAATTCTAGGATAGATTGCTTAAAACTGTGTTCAATTGTTAAGCTCCCTGCAACTAAGAAAAATATTAGGAGGAATGTAGACAGCCCTCAGACAGAAGAACAAAATGAAAGCCCAGGTTTCATTTTCGCTCATTATTTTCCATTCTCTCTCCATGCCTCTCTCTCCTCCTCTCTAAACTGCGAATGGTTGAATGTCAGTGCACTCCCCTGGAAGGTACAGAGTGAAATGAACTGTGACCAGATGCATGCTTCCTGCGGAAGTGGAGTTCCTCTTGTTTGGCTCTGGTAACTCCGACAATGCTATTATTTCAAACGAGAGCACTGCCCTCTTTGCATGAACTGTGCGTGGCGAGTGAAGCACCAGGAGTGTTGGTTGCCGTGGCGATGAGATGCAAGAGCACAAGGAACCGTTTCTAAGCACCAGCCCAGAACAGACACATCTGCCAGCACAAAGACAAATTGCCAATGGACACTGACCAAAAATAAGGTTCGGCTTCACAATGGGATTTAGGCCTTGATAATCAGGGCTTTACACTTTTGATGCACCTGAATTTCAAAGTTCTGAATTACATACTCGAATGTGATAGGTAAAACTTGACATTTGCAGAAATGCAATTTCATTCCTTCTTAATCAATTTGTAAAATCAAATGACAAATAGATCGCTATCTCAAATAAGCCATATTTTATACATGTGAGTCTAAGAATTAAAGATCTGTATTCAAGATGGTAGCCCAAAGCCCATAGGGGGGAAAAAAGATATTCAAGCTTTCACAATATTTATAGACGCAAACTTTCATTTACTTTTAGCAAGTATTTGGCCAGTGAAGCACTGTAGAATTATGGACTAAATGTCAAGTTAGCATACTTATTAATAGAAACTATTTTCATTTTGCAAATACATTTAATTTTGTAAGTCATGTACTATCATCTTTATGAGGCGTCAATGTAGCCAACTTCAATTGTCTTTGAGGGAAACATCACCTTGTAGGTAATTCGTGTAGATAATCCAGGGACTCCTCCCTTGTTTTTAC
>RJWJ010013115.1:0-25168 GCA_004363605.1 Indri indri
GGAGTTGAGCTGTGATGAGCCCTCGAGCTCATCTTCCCTCTCGTGAGCCTTCTCCAGCGCCTCCTTGTAAATGCCAGTCAACCCGCACGCCCTTCGCCTTGCATTATTCAGTGAGGAGAAGCAGATTAAAAATACATGATGGCATTTCCCAGGGCGGATCGCGGAGCATCGCAAGGGTGTTTATCAAGGGTCCTTGTTCGCTGCAGCGTCTGGGATGTGAGGCGCTCCCTCCCTCCCAGCCCCAACCCCAGCCTGCCCAGGCCTCGCTCAGGCGTCTGCTGCCTGGGAAATGCAAGACCGGCTCCTGCCAAAGAGGCGAGGCCTTTGTGCTTGATTGAAAGAGACGGGATTGATTTTCATTTTCCTTTGCCTTCTGCACTTTGAGGTGCCCTAAAGTCAGGGGATTTGGGAATGAGCAAAGAAATTGGATCCCCGTCAGAGTGGCTTCCGGTGTGCGGCCATGGGAGGATCAGCCACGCACCCCCTCCTGCTTTGAAACCTGCCTTCTCCTGAGGCCTTATTGATCCTCAGGCAGGACAAGCCCCAGCTCCCCTTCCGTTTTAGGGAAATGTCTAGGAGCTTCACTCTTTCTTTGTACAGGGGTTCGTTGCAGTGGCGGGGGGTGGGGGGGCTGCTCCAAGACACCCTGGGCCATGCTGTCTCTCTCCCCACGGTGGGCCCTCTCTGTTTCCAGGCCCTGTTCAGACCTCCCTGACTGACAGACCAGTCATTACTTCCCCCGAAGGCACCAGGAGGCGAACAAAGGCCCCTTAGGCACCAGGCAGGGGTGTCCAGGGAAGGCGTGGGTCACTGGGGCAAGGGTTTCGGGCTGTAGATCCGTCCTGCCTGCGCGGCGCGCTGCAGCCAGCTCTGCCCGTCGCTCTCCGACTCCACGTTCGGAGCCATCGTGTTGGCAGCTTGCAGTCGGCCGGGTGGGAGTATTCGCACCACAGAAACCAGCAAGCAGCACCATAGGCTTTTGTTCTTCTGCAGAGCCAGGCGTTCAGCATTTAGCAGTGCACCACCTCACGCCTGCGTGTCACCTCCCCGACCCCAGGGGTATCCCCTCTGCCGGGCACCGCATGAAGCCATCCAGGCAGGCACAAAAGAGGAAAAGCCAGCAGCTGTGTCTGAGCTTCCCCACAACAGAGCTGGAACTTGGAGCAGGTGTTTCCATTTGTCCCAGCTGATGTGAGTGGACACTCCTGAGTCAGGCTCGCCAGAGCCCCTCCGCCATGCTGGGCCCCGGGGGGTTGAGGAAGAGGAGAGAGGTGAGGCCCATGGAGAGACGCCAACCTCCTGCAGCCACCCCCGCCCAGGATTTGGTCAGGGACCCAGTGCAGAGGGCGGCCTCAGGGCCCAGGGCTTTGGGTCAGTGGGGTAGCAGGCGTCCTGCCCACTCTGGCTGAGGGGCAGGGTGGGGAGGGCATGGTGGCACAGATGCTGCTCCCTCCAGCTGGTGAGGCCGGCACAGCCTCGCCTGTCCATAACCCCAGAGGCAGACACCGGCCGGGCCTCCACCCTCAGCTGACCATCCTGGGCAGATCCCTCAAGGCCCTGCCTCAGCTCCAGAACTGAACCCCAAGCTCCTCAGACCTCTTCCCAAAGTCTCCCCAGCCTGGACTCTGTCAGGCAGGCCTGCACCCCAGAAAAGAGCTGCCTCCAACCTTGCCTCAGCCTCCACTGCTGTTGAAATTGGCTCTAAGAAGACATTTTTATGAACCCCAGGGGGAAGGTTCCAGGCCACTTGGGGCTCCTCCTCAAAGGCGATGACCCCAGATGCCAGGGAGAGCACCAGTGCTGGGAAGGAACGGCCAAACGAGCCTGGCTCCGCGCTGGGCCACCCACGGTGGAGGCACCTCCGGCCTGACCTGCCCCACTCAGGACCTGCCCCTGCTGCCCCCAGGGATGTGGCACTTCTGCCAGTGGCCGTAGGTCCCACCTGGGGACACGGGAAAAGGATTAGGGAATTTAGCTCGCTGGGTCTTGCCCACCCCAAGCAGCCCATGAGGGCTCCAGCAGAGAGCAAGACACACCCAGGCTGTGGACCAGGACAGGGAGCTGGGGGACCTCAGCCCACGAAGGAACAGGTGGAGTCTGGCTTTTCATCTCCTCTGGCCACAATGACCCAGACAATTATCCCAGAGCAGTAAATCGCCTGCCACTCTCCAAGTACAGTGGGTGCTGGCCCAGCTACGAGACCTTCCCCAGCTCATTCCAATTAAAGGGAGGCGCTAGCCTGGCTCCCAGGAGGGAACAGTCCTGGCAAAGTGACCATGTCTCCAACCAGCTCTGCCCGGCCCCGTTTCAAATTAAAGAGGCCCCAAAGTCTAACAATGGCAAGGAACACGTGGCCTCTTTAAACAAGAGAATCTGAGGCCGCTCAAGGGATACCTATGACTGCCTCCAGCCTCCCTCGAGCTAAAACATCCTGTGCTTTCTCTCTTTGCTAAATTACACTCTCAGATTGGGGCCAGACCTGGAGGGGTCCCTGCCGGAAAACCCAAGTGTCAACCCTCTTGCAAACTCTGAGCCAGTAATTGGTTTGGAAATACTGAGTGAATAGCTACAAAGGTTTCAGGGGGATTACTATCAAATAATGTGTCCCCTGGCCTGGGGAGCCCTTGTGTGGGCCTAGGTGGCAGCAGGCACCATTAATTTCAGCCCGTGGTGCAACAACACCGTTAGGATTCCATTTGGTAACGCTGCTTCCAGAGCCCAGGCCAGCCCGCAGAGCCAAAGAGCGCTGAAGGCACCTTCCTCCCGGAGGGGCAGGCCTCCCTGCGCCCTCTCCCTCGGCCGGGCCTTGCACGCCAGAGAAGAAGGAACTTTCCGCTATTCACGAGCCAGGTGGCTCGAGGCAATCACTTAACCATTCCAAGCCTCGGTTTGCTCATTTGTAAAATGGAAAGAAAGATTCCAGTGAGTCGTCACGAGGACGAGAGGCAGAGGAAAAGCGTCAGGCTGGGAGGCCGCCATGGCGGGTGCTCAGCACCCTGGGGGGGGCCTCACTCTGGGCCAGAAATATAGCAGGTGGCCAGTAAATATGTGTCTGCCACTAGATGCCCCAGGAACTGGATACTCTGGCAGTGACAGGGTGAGAGTGGGGTGGTGGGGTCAGGTGGCCCTCTCCGGCTCGGCCAGCAACACCCGCAACACCACCCCCAGCAAAGCGTCCTCAGGGTGGGTCGACAGTGTGTATTCACGCCACGCGGCCTGCTGCTTCCGCCTTTCACACGTGTTTGTGAGTGGACGGTCACTGGGGGTGGGGGGAGGTGAAGCCCCCACAATGCGGTGTCAGCGCAGCCCTCAGGAGGTGCTAATGAACACGGGCCTTGTCGTTCGCCCAGCATTCAGGCCTCGCTTCGCCAAGCACAGGGACGGGGCTCAGCCCCGTTTGAGCTCCAACGGGCCACCTCTCCCTTCACTTCTGCGTGACCAGAGTGAACTCAGCTGCCCCACCTCCTCCCTCCCTGCTCTCAGGTGTCCCTGAGCCGATAGGGGCAGGATACAGGGACCCTGGGGACACTGGCCGCAGGAACCAGGGCTGTCTTCGGTGCGCAGAAGGAAATCGCAAACCTCCTCCACTTTCCAGCCCCTGCCTGGCTGCCTCTGAGCCTCCCAGAAAATAAGAAAACAATTAGCCAAGGAGCCTGCGGCCTCCCAGAGTCCCATGCGGGAGGTGTTAACCACACAGTGGGGAACAGAGGTGGACAGGGAGAGCAGGTGAAACCCCAGCCCTCACCAGAATCAGGCCCGAGGGGTGCGGGGGGCTACTGAGGGCCGGCGGCCTACCCGAGGAGGGGCAGCAAGCCTCCTGGCATCTGCAGCCGGGTGCAGCAGCCTGGGCCGGGCTGCCAGGTGTGGGCCACCTGAGCGTGTCTGCTGGGTGCCAGGAGAGGCTGAGCAGTGGAGACCAGCCTCGACAAGGTGGGCCACTAGCACATATGGGGTTCCCAACCTCCCCGCAGGCTGGGGGCTCCGGCCAGCGCCATGAGCCGGCGGGAGGAGGCAGCTGGCCCTGCTGGCTCTGTCACCCTGATGGTGGAAGGGCCGCCCAGGCCTCCCTCCCGTCTTTTGTGCAAAGCTCGTTTAGGGCCCTGAGTAATGGCGTGTTGTCACTGGGGTGTCTCTGCAAACGAGATACTGCGCCTCCCAAGCTTTCCCTGGGTAAACAAAAGCTAATATAAATAACGCGCCCGCGTCGGGCTCGAGCTCTGCCTTTGACTAGAGGGCACATGCTGAAATGGTTGATTAAAAATAAATAAAATTACGCTATTCCAATTCCTCCAAACATAAAGGCGGAGTTCCTCTCTCTGTGCTGGCTGAGATAAAGCAGCCTCGCCCGCGTGGGGCGCTCCCGGGGACTTGGCCGTGCGCTGGCTACACTGGTGCTACGGCTGCGGTGATTTACACCCGTGTGCAGGCATGGGGCAGACAGACGCATTTGTACCCAGTGATTGTACGTACACAGGGTCCGCGCGTGTCTGGAGAAATGCCTCCCAGAGGAAGCTGGGCTCCCTGCCCTTCCCGTCAGGAGCAGGATGGTGGAAGCAGGTACCTGGGGAGGGCTGACAGGGCTGCCCTGGGGACCAGGAGGCAGGGACACAAATGAGCCCAGCCTGACCTTCCTCTGCCCTTCTGGGAAATGGTGACAAACACCAATGCTGAAAACTGCTGTTGTCACCCCTGTCCCCACGGCACCCTCTACCCCAGGCCTGCACAACAGGAAGACCCCCCCTTTTCTCAGGCTCTGGGTGGGGGTTGGGGGTATGAAGAACAGCCCCTCGCCTTTCTGAGCAGACCTCAGAACTGGGGGCTCCGAGCTGGTGCACGACCCACTGGTGTGGCCAGACTCACCCGTGGGCTGGAGACACTCGGAGGAAGCAGTTTGCTCTCACATAATACAATGACAGTGTGAAGATGTAATGATATAGTGACTCTAACGGCCGACATTTACTGCCCACTTGCTGCACGAGCACTTGCAGTGCATGGCCACGTGTGCATGACAACGTGTGACCCTCAGAAGTGCTCCCGACGGGGCTCCGTGGGCACAGCCGAGACAGGAAGACGGGCTTTGGAGAGGTGGAGGGACGAGTGGAGGAAGGGCGTCCAGACTGTCTCACGCAGAGGCTGTGCTTGGAACCAGCCCCTCTGGGAGCTCTGGGAAGGCGGAATCCTCCCTGCGTGGCAGGTTTGCTGTGCATTCAGCAGACACTCCATAAATGCTCATTGCATGAGATGTTTGCTATGCAGTTAATTCATAGGCTTTATGTGCACGTGCTATGCTTTCCGTTTCTAGATCACGTGTTGTCTATTCTGCACTGCCAGTCCCGGCTCCGTGTTCTCTTGTCCCTGAGAAGCTCTGGCTCCTTCCCTGTCATGAGCTGTGTGAGCTTGGACAGGTCACTTTACGTCTCTGGGTCTCAGCGAGTAAAACAAAGGGGTTGGACTGTGCTAAGCGAAAGGGGCAGTCACAGAAGACCACACATCGGGTGATCCCATTTACGTGGAGTGTCGGGAAGTGGCAAATCCACAGGGACAGAAGGCAGGTGGGTGGGTGCCAGGCGCTGGGGGAGGAGGACCGGGAGTGACCGCTGATGGGCAGGGGGCTTCCTTTCCAGGTGACGGAAATGTTCTGTAATTTGATGGAAGTGGTGGCTGCACAACACTGTGAATGTACTAAATGCCACTGAATTGTTCACTTAAAATGATTGATTTTACATCATGCGAGTCATACCTCCATACAAGAAAAAAGAGGCGAGACAGTCCCTCGAGCCCCTGGCAGGAGTCACATTCCGTGGAGACGCCCAGGCCTCATCACGGCACCCCATTACTGGAATGACTCCCCGCGATGCCTCTGTTAATGGAGAGGAGGGGCTCCACTGTGTATTTGGTGGTCACAAACTAAAGGTAAAAGCTGTATGGGGGCACACGTTCCAGAATGTCAGAGAAGGGCAATGGTGATGTGATCGCTTCACGAGGTGGCCACCTGAAGAGTGTGGGCTGCTGAGAAGTGCGCCGGGGGGCGCTCAGGGGACGGGCTGATGATCGGGGAGCTGGGGGTGCTCAGTCCTCCAGGGCCCAGGGACTGGGGTCGCATGCAGGGGACGGGGATGGAGGCGGAGGCCACAGCAGATGTTCAGATTGGCCAGAGCCTGGGGGGAGGGGCAGTTCAAAAGCCCTGATGACTCTGCACATCCCAAATACTCTGATTCTTGCTATCACGCCCCGGGGTGCTGTGCGGACAAGCGTGACATTTCTTGTAAAAGGTTAGGGCTCCCTCCCTAAGCATTCCTAATTCCCTCAATGGCCCCTACGTGGATTAGGACGCGCTTCTTGGATCTACATTTATACGGCATTATGTATTCAGAGAGGTTTCGCAGGGAGCACGGGGTCATCTTTTGCTGCCACCCAGCCCTCAGAGATGTGGAACACGTCCTTGTCTAACCCCCATTTCCCTTTGAAACTAGTCGACGAACATGCGGGCAAAGCGTCCCTGCTGCTTCCAGCCGTCCTTCCCTGAGTGTGCAGAGCCAGGAAGAGCGGTCGGCAACCCCTGTGCAGGTCGGGACCAGAGCCCTCGCCAAGGGCAGCCCCTGCGTGGGCCGTGGGGGATTGCGGAGCCGCCTTTGGACCAGGGACGCGAGGACACGGAGCCCTGCTTCCAGCCGAACCTGGATCCAGGCCTGACGCCTTTCTCTGCTCAGCTCCCTTTACCCTCCTCCACTGTGGCCATGAGGACGCCAGCCTGGCTCTGCTCTGCAAAGAGGGACGAGGGACAACAGGGTTTCCATCCTGCTCGGGCCGGAGGCTCAAAAGCAAACCCCAGAGGGAACGCGAGGCTCGCCCTGCCCTGCCTGCCTCACACCTGGCCTCAGAGGCAGCTGCACTTTCTGTTTGTTTTAAAAGTTGATTATCCTTTTCTTCTGCAATGAGAGCAACCTATGTAATGGTGGAAATGTTAGAACTTTCGGAAAACACAAAGAAGAAAATTAAAACCCCCTCTTCTCCCATCCAGAGGTATCTCCCTGAGCACTTCAGGGAACATCTTTCTCTGTCGATGCAGGGCTGGCTTCGCGCACATGGACCTACGCATCGCAGGGCTGGCGCTCAGAGGGGCCTGCATTGGGTTTGTTCTGCTGTCAGCATCTTGAGATTCTCAATCTTTTTTTTTAATAGAGATGGGGTCTCGCTATGTTGCCCAGGCGGGACTCCTTGAACTACTGGGTTCAAGCGATCCTCCCGCCTCACCTCCCAAGTAGCCAGAACTGGGACTGCATGCACACACCACTGCATCCAGATCCTAAAATTCTCAATCATTTTTGAACAAGGGAACCTGCATTTTCGTTTTGTGCTTGGCCCTGAAAATTATGTAGCCAGTCTTGGATAGAAGTTTTCACCAGCAAAATTGAGAGCATATGGTGTTTATATGATTTTAACACATTATCTGGGTTTATTTAAGATAAAACTTCTTGGAGTAATGTATAAGTGCCTTAAAAAAATCAAATTGTGTAAAAAGTCCACTAGACTGGAAGTTCCTGCTGCCTGAGGGCTGCGTGCCCCTCCTAGCTCCTAGCTCAGCACCTGGCACAAGGCGGGTGAAACAGTCGAATGAACAAATCATAGTCTGTTGGACCCGAGAGAGTATCTAAGCTCCTCAGTTCTCGAACCCCGTTCTAGGAACCCATGCTGGGAGGGGTGGGGTGAGGTTGGAGCTGGGGTGCTGGAAGGGTCGTGGTGGGAGAGGGTGCCAATCTCCGCACTGCAATCGAAAATGCTTTCTTTCTATGTATTCTGTGCAGTGGAGTTTCAGGCAAGATTAGAGTGGGTAAAAGGGTTCTGCTGCAAATGAACAACCACAGCAATCTGGCCCATCATTTGCTTTTATAAATAAAGATTTATTGGGACACAGCCACGTCCATTCATGTACAGATTGTCTCTGGCTGCTTTCACTGTGCAGCAACAGAGGTGCAAAGTTGCCACAGAGACTTTTTGGCTGGAAAATCCTTAAATATTTATTATCTGACTCTTTACAGAAAAAGTTTATTGACCCATGATCTAGTCAAATCCTCCCATTTTATAAATGAGCAAACTGAGGCCCAGAGACATAGTCAAGGTCACAAGTTAAGAGAATTGGGAGCTGGGAATTAAACTCCAGTCCAGAGAATTCTTGTGCATAGAGAATTCTAAGAGCTACCCCTCTGCCCCCACAGCTCATCCCCAGGGAACAACGGACCAGACCTACTTGCCAGCTTCTCCGAAACTGTCTGCAGGGGTGAATGTTGGGGCGACGTCTCACGCCTTGCTCTCCCTGCAGTTCTCCAACTTAGCCTGTTGCTTCCTCTCTGGGAACCTTAGCTAGAACAGAGGTGCCTTCTCCCGTGGCTTTGGGGATGGCTCGGAAGAGAAAGTGGGGAACACATCAGGCAAGGACAAGTTGTAAACAATCATCCTGCCAACCCCCTCTCCCCGCTCCTCCTTCTCCCCGCACTTTTACTTTACATGGAAACATCCCCAGTCTCTTGGGCTTGGAAATTGGATCTGCCGGGGCCCTGCCTGCGCACAGGTGAGCAGAGCTCAGGCACCATGAATAATGAGCCAAGCTCGGATTTGCTGATGACGGAGAGACCTTCCGAGAAGTGAAATGACCATGCAACAAGGACCCCACACGTGCCCAGCGATACCGATGAGCAGACTAAGTGGAGCAGGCACGTCGTTAACACCAGCCTGGCCAAATAATTACATGCAAAGGGAGCCTGTCAGCAAAAGCAGAAAACAACGATGAACCCGCAGTGGCGGCTTTGAAAGGAGGGCTGCGCGTTGCCAATGCCCGCGGTGACCGTGCGCTGGTGCCTGGGCAGACCCCGGGGAAGGGGTGATTCCACCCCAGGGGTGAGCAGGCAGCACCACCGTGGGGACGGAGGATGTTTGTTATTCATTCCAAAGGGCCGTTCTGAGCCTGCAACTGGACCTTCTCTGAACTCATCCTAGACAATGGCGTCCTAGTGAGGCATTAGATTGTCAGGGAAAGTCTGCGGACTTGAGGATAAACGGAGACCTGTGTGGTTCTGCACCAGTTACTAAACCTCTCTGAGCATCAGTAACGCATCTGTGGTATATATTTATCTCAAAGGATTGTGAGGACAAGAAATTGCCATGGGTATTTGGCTGGAAGGCATGGAAAACTTCAGCTCTAGTTAAAAGGGGTATCTCTATCCAGCAAAAATCATACAAACTTTTTCATAACCTGCTCCGAGGGTCACCTTCCCGTTGTCCACCATCGCTGAAGCCTGCCTCCTCCCACTGCCAGCTGGGCTTGCTGCCTGCGGGGACATTTCTCGCCAAAGACAACACAGGCCAGGCCCAGTGCCTGCCCAGAGCAGTGGGAGGGATGCCTCTCGACCTTTCCACTTATTTCTTTGCACAGTCTGCAATGGGCTCGGGAGAGGGTCCCAGCCTCACTCTCACGCTAACCTCTCCTCTAGAAATACCTTTCCCTCCTCCATCTGGCTAAACCTCCAAAACCCAGCATATGTGTCACCTGCTCTGGGAAACCTTCTTCACTGCCTGCTGTCCCAGAAGGTGGACTGGATTCTTCGGCCTCCTTGCACTTGCTGCAGACTAGGTGTGCACATTGGGATGATGAGAACAAGAATGCAATCTCTGTGAGGACGGGGACCATCCTTCAACCATCATTACCCCCCAGCACCCAGGACAGCCCCGGCACACGACTAATACCCAGGAGATAGTTGTGGTGTGCATGTAGGCACAGATAGATGAGTGGATGGATGAGAAGATGGATGGATGGGGAGATGGGCAGATGGGTGGATTGATGGATAAATAGGTGGGTGGGTGGATGGATGGATGGGTGGGTGGGGTGGATGGGTGGGTGGGGAGATGGGCAGATGGGTGGACTGATGAATAAATAGGCGGGTGGGTGGATGGATGGATGGATGGGTGGGTGGGGAGATGGGCAGATGGGCAGATTGATGGATGAATAGGTGAGTGGGTGGATGCATGGATGGGTGACAGCACCCACCCAAGAGAGCTGAGTCCTGGCTTTGGCAGCCTCCTGCTGGCAAATGAGAGTCGATTATTCCAGCCCGCAGAGGCCCTGAGAACACTGGGGGGCCTCTTCTTCCACAGCACCTCTGTCCCCATGCGGTGTTTTCCACTTCGGCCCTGGAGACCTTAAAGATTGACTTGACAACTGCCCAGAGGGAGCTTCTGGCTTCAGGCCGCAGCTTTCAGCATCACTCTGCCATCATCAGAGCTGCAAATAAAACAGTAGCTCTGCCTGGCAACCTCAGGGGATCGAACGCAGTAAGAGAAAAGCACAGTCGGATCACCCTGGATGGCAGCAGCCCTGGAAGAAACACGGCCCGAGAAGCTGGAAGCAGAAAGACTGGGCCGGGCTCCCCCACACTTCTCTGCCTCCAGGTGCCAGAGGTTTCGAGCAGAGGTTGTAAACTGCCCAGGTGAGGATGGAGAAGCCAGCCCACAAACAGTGTTGTTTGGTCTATCCTGTGCTTTTTAATTTTAAAATGTGGATGCTAACATTTAAAAATCAAGCTTTCATGTAAAAATCTGTGTGCCTGGCTCCTCTAGAGAAGCTGGGTCCCCTCCCACGTGACAGCAATCCCCGGGCCAAGCAGCGACTGCCCGTCTGGACAGAGGCGGTCTCCAGGTGACTCCAGGCCCACCCACCCATCCTGCCTGGCCCCTGGAGGTGGGCGAATGTGCCACATTCCTGTTCACAGAGGACCCAACTTCCCCAAAGTGCACCCATGGTCCCTGGCTAGGAGGACTCGTGCTGACCCTTCACGGGATGGAGCCAACACCATTATCTCTCTTCCTGCTGTCTTTCCCGTTGTCCGAATTCTCCAGGATACCCCACCAGGATCAAGATGGCAATCCCATAATCCCCGGACTTGTGCATCGAAAGACAGGAGACAGGCAGGCAACCAGGGCTCCTCCCTGGCCGGGTCTCGGCTCCCAAACTCGTGTCATATGGGGCCAAGTTGTGCCTCTTCTGAGTTTAAGGAACAAAAGGGAAACCTGACAAGAGCATCACGTGCCCACTACTGCTCCAGAGGGGGATCAACGTCCCCTGTTGTTCCCCCAACACCTGCGCTCTGGATTAGTCAGGGATTAGTCAGGGCTCTCTGGAGAAACAGAACCAGTAGGATGGATGGTGGATGGATGGATGATAGACAGATAGATGGGGAGATTTCCTATGGGAATTGGCTCATGTGATTATGAAGGCCGAGAAGTCCCGTGGCCTGAGAACGGGAAAGCTGGTGTCACTCAGCCTGGGGGCCAGGGAGGCTTTGGTGTAAGTCCCAGAGTCTGAAGGCCCAAGAACCAGAAGCTCTGATGACGTCCAAGGGCAGAAAAAGACAGATATCCCAGCTCAAGGAGAAAGAGGAAGAAAGAGAGAGTTTGCCCTTCCTCTGCCTCCGTCTGAGCCCTCGGCAGATGAGACGATCCCGACCACACTGGTGAGGAAAGACCCTCCAGCTCGGTGTGCTGATTCAAATGCTGCTTTACAGTATCACCCGCGCGGACACACCCAGAAATAATGTGATGGTGGCTGTCTGCACGTCCCTTAACCCAGCGGAGTTGACACGTGAAATTACCCATCCCGGGGTGCCGCCCTGCGGCCAGGACCCCCCAACTCTGCACTCTGTTCTTGTCAAGCTGGCTGCAGGAAGGGGCGGGGGCGTGGCGGGCTCCGAATCTGTTTGCGCTTGGCAGCGCGGTGGGCCGTGCGTGCAGGAATGCCAGCGAGGGCTGTTCGTCCTGGGAATGGCTAATCCTTGTTCAAATTTATGTCCTGAATCTTTAATGCGGCTCTGTCAACGAGGAGTCGGCAGCATCGCTCCGTGCGGCGGGTCTCACTCACAGAGCACTTAACTCGCGCTCAGGGAGTTCGCAAGGACCCACTCCGCACGCACTCACACTTCCGAGAACCCCAGAGCCTCCAACTTCCAGGAGTGCTGGCCCAGGAACAGAGCGAGATGAAAGCTCTGAAGGGCCAAATCGGGTCACTAGTGACGCTGACGGGCGTCTGTCTCCGTTCGCTGTGTAAAGAGATCAGATCACACAGCTCTGTGTGGGAACCTTGTGCTGTTCAGTTTACGGGTACTTATTTTTAACGTAAGTTCGGTGTTGGCCAGGAGTTGAGTAACCCGAAGCCAATGTAAACAGCGCAGATCATGCTAGTTCAACACTGACATCCAAGGGGACAGTGCCCTGAAGAGGATGATTGTGCACAGAAGGCAGCAGCCCAGGGCCAGCGCTCGCAACGCCACGACTCTCGCCTCTAGGAGGAAAAGAACCTCCCAGGGTCCCCTCAGGGTGTGTGGCAAATGTTTCACGCCCAGCCCCCCGCAGAAAGGAGCCGATTCCCATGGTGTAAATGCTCCCCCCGGCCGATTCCAAGCTGTCGCGTGTGGCTGAGTCTGTGCAAGGCGGGCGCAGCGCACCACCAAGCCAAGCCAGCTTTTACACTACTCTGGGTTTTATTCTCTTTTCGCTGAGCTGAAAGCAGAAAAAGCAGAAAACTTGGAAGGAAAAGCAGAGTCTTCCACCAGAGAAATAGTAAACAAGCAGCAAAAATGTCATCTGCCAGTGAAAGGCCAGAGGACTGGCCAGAGACCGTCGGCAAAGACAGAGAACTGTCTGGGAGCCCCGAACATCCCAGCCCACGTGTGCCCAGGCCCAACCGAGGCAGCAGGGCAGAGGGGCGCGGGCGGGGCGGGCCCAGGCGTGGTGTAGTGGGCTATCTGAAGCTGGTGTCCTTGCCAGAAGAACAGCGGGAGCTCAGTTTCCTCATCTGTAAGAGGGGGTGGTGACCACACCCCCTGCAGAGGGTTGCCAGGAGAGTTAAACGGTCGGATGCCTCCCAGTGCTCGGCATGACGCTGGCCCTCGGTGTGTGCTCACCCTGTGGGAGCCTAGAGATGCAGATCCCAGCAAGGGGGAGGCAGGGCAGGGACAGCTTAGGGGTGACTAGCAGGAGGATGGGCCCTGTCTACAAATAATCCACCCTCGACCAGGGGAGGGGAGGCGCAGACCCCAAGCCATGGGCATCGCTCAGTGGCTGAAGAGTTTATGTCCCGCAAGAAGGGCAGGGGAATCGGAGGGTGTCAGCAGAGGTTGGGAGCAGGGCACCGGGCCTTGCAGGACAGGACGGCTGAGCCTCGCAAACACACAGCAGGGGACAGGACAGGATGAGGGAATCTAGAACACAACAGGGAGAGGGGACACAGCACTGGCTCTCCATGGGGTTCAGTGGGACAGGACTGCTCGTCACAGCTTGCGGTAAAGTCTTGGCCACTATTGGACCAGAGCTCCCCAGACCGCATTTCTTGGAAGACAGCAGCCTTCGGGTCAGCAGGTGTCTCCCACGAGGTGAGTGCCTGGCAGCAGCCTCCGCGCACAGCCTCCCTGGAGTGTGCCTCCCCTTCTGAGTCTCAGCTGAGTGCCAGGGCCACCCTCTCATTCTTGCTACGGTGTTAGTGGGTGCTAGTGAACGAATGCCCTTCTCAGACATCTCTCTTACATTTTAAGCTGGGTCCCTCAGTGGCCTTGCCCAGAGGAAAGAAGAGTTGGCCATTTCGGGCAGGCGAAGCTCTGTGACAGGGACCTATTTGGCGCAGCCTTTCCAGCCTCTTCAAATTACGATACCCGTAGAAGTAGTCCTGTTGCCCACTCAGGGACGGGCACCCTCTCCCTCTCTCTCCCTCTCTCTGTCTCTCTCATCCCTCCTTCCCTCCCTCTGCTCTCCTCCCCTTCCTCCCCTTTCTGGAACCACAGAGGGCTGACTTTGCAGTGCGGGCAGAGTCTGTACCGAGAGGGACAGGACCTGGCGCCGGGGAGGGAGTGGGACCACCTGGCTCGCGAGGCAGGACGATGACCAGGCTGGTGAAATTGTCATGAATGCCGGGGCAGGGGCCGCCTCAGTACCTCCTTCCCGTGGGAGGGCTGGGTGTCCTCCCCCTTCTGGGTGGGCCGTGATTCTCCCGCCCAAGGGTCCCCGGGTCTATGACAGCCGCTCCTGGTTCAGTTCTTGCCTCCCCTGCTCACTGCGGGCCCCCAGCAGAGGCCCAGGGAGAATGAATTCCTTCTCACCTCTGACGCAGACCCCCAGGGCTGAGGACAGAACCCCAGCCAGGTCCTCAGGCGACCCAGGAGAGACGTGCCAGCCCATGCCGGCACCAGCAGCCGGGAACCCCAGAGCTGCCCGTGACTGCTGGATTCTGTCCCTCTAGACTGGCCTAGCTCAGCCGTCTAGTTAGCGTGATTCAGTGCTAGATGGTCTGATTAAACAGGCCTTTCTACGGCCCAGCTGGAGGTGAGAAGCGCCAGCCAGGAATTTGTTTTACCTCTAACTGGGATGTTTAACCCCAGGGAGAAATCCTTGCTCACTGCCTTCCCCAGCAGTGCTGTGGCTGCTCGTGGATGGGCTGAGCAGAGGGGCCGTTTGCAGGGACGGTTGGATGGAGCCAGATTCTGTGGCAGGAAATGGCATCTCTTGTGGCCACTTAAGAGAAAATAAGCCGTGAGCCAGGCAGAAGCTGGGGTCTTTCCCCCTGCAGAGGCTTCTGGCATCGGGCACGCAAGGCACGGAGGGAGCCCCGCCGGCCACAGCTGGGCACAACCCCACCGTGCTCCCGATGGGGCCGGGGAGTGCAAGCTGGCAGTAGCCCGTGAGGCCAGCCTGTGTCGGGGTGGCCTCTGCCATCCAAGAGATGCACCAGGGTGTGTGCGTTTGGTAGGGGTGGAAAGTGGGGGCCTTAACATCAAGGAATTTGTCCTACACCAGGGGTTTGGGTTTGACCCTGTCCCTGCTTACTAGCTGTGTGACCTTGGGCAAGTGACTTAATCTCTCTGAGCCTTAGGATCCTGGTCTGTAAAATGGGGATGACGACACTACCTCCCTGGCAGCATGGGTTTGAGGACTGAATGAGACACAGGTGACGTGGCCCGCACAGGCCCTTCAGGCCCCCCTGTGGGTGCTGTCCACCGGCCCCCACCCCTCCCCTTGGCCAAGGGCGCCTCGGGCATCAGGGCTTGGGTGGGAGATTCCAGAGTCAGAGACACACCGACTTCGCCGCCTGCCTGGGTCACCTGTGAGCTGCGTGGCTTTGGGCAGATCCGTCCTCCCTCTCAGAGCTTCAGTTTCCAAACCTGTGAAACAGCCACGATCCTACAGTTGGCCCTTTAACGACACGGGTTTGAACTACACAGTCCATGCACACGTGGGTTTTCTTCTGCCCCTGCCGCCCCTGGGACAGCAAGAGCAGCCCCTCCTCCTCCTCGGCCCACTCAGCGTGAAGACACGGGGATGAAGACCTTTAGGATGATCCACCTCGGCGTGATGAACAGTAAACATACTTTCCTTATGATTTTTTAAATACCATTTTCTTTTCTTTAGCTAACTGCATTGTGTGAATTCAGTATCGAACACATGTGTCGGCAACATACAAAATGTGCGTTAATCGACTGCTTACCTTGCCCGTAAGGCTCCGGTCATCAGCAGGCTATTGGCAGTTACGTTTCGGGGGAGTCGAACATTATTCTCAGGTTTTCGACTGCATGGGAGGCCGGCGCCCAGCCGCTGTGCTGTGGGGCGGGACAGGCTCCCTCAGAGAAAGGGCCTCGCGCGCAGGGAGAGTCCGATCAGCAGTGGCTGTGACGACGCCCAGCACAGCAGATGCGACCCCTGGCACCCCAATGCCCAAAGGCCTGTCCCGGTGCCCCCAGCTGCCCCAGAGGCGTGCACCACAGGGCATCACCCGCTCCTGCGTGGCCGGTTGCCCCTGGTCCGTCAGACACCATTTCAGCTTTGCCGGCTCTTCCTCTCGCGGACTGGGGACGTCGCCTTTGTGCAGCTGGGTGGAGAGAGGTGTTTGGATTATTCAGCGGAGGAAACGCGGCATTCGTGGGCAGTTTGTCAGGGCTGCCGGCTCTGGACGAGGAGGCTCGTGGGGAGGCCTCTGTGTAGACACACGCTCTGCCTCTGGCACTGGCGGCTGCCACACTGGCCCCTTTGCTTCAGGGAACAGTTCGTCAGTGATGGATGAGACTTTAATTAAAGTAATGAGACGTTCATAACGGTGGTTATCTCCAAAATTAGACCTTTTGGCAATTATTCCTGGGGAACGTTCCCTGGGTAGATGGCTTCCTTTCTAGAACAAATGTGTAGGGGGGGACGGGCCTCTGCACCTGCGAGGGATTTTCCCAGCAGCCCCCAAGCTGTGATGCATCAGCAGTGGGCCCAGGTTCCCTGAGAGCAGGACCTGGCCTCTGCCTGTCTTTCTCCCCGGAGGAGCCAAGGTCCAACGACCCTCAGGACCTAGCTGGGTCACAAGACACTAGAAGCCCTCAGAGAGCGTGCCTTTGGGCTCAGAACCCGAAGATCTGGGTCCAAGTCCTGCTTTGACAATACTTGCTGTTTCTGGAACATTGAGCCAATTCCTGTCTCTGAGCCCCATTTGCCTTTGCAAAATGGGAGGAAGACCTCGTGGGCAATTGGGGAGAACAGATGAAATAAGGTCTGGGAAGGTACTTTGTAAGTGCTGGAGCACCAGACCCCAATATGTGGCCATAATGTGTTTGTCATAGCACATTCCAGAACATTCCTATTTAAACTCCAGGACAGCCCCTTCCCTGCAGTGGGGCCTTTCTCCTAGTGGTATTGACTGTGCGGGTTTCCAACACAGTGGATGTTCATTTATTAAAAAGCAAACAACCTCGTAGACCCAGCAGAGTGGGTGGCCCCAGGAACTGTGGGCAGAAGCCAGTGACGTGGGTCCTGCCCTTCTTGGCCAGAAAAGTGTGATTTTTGCCATTTCATAGAACTCCCTGGGTGTGGATTTCCTTACCAAAAGCACGATGATCACAGTAACTGGCCAGTTTACCGCCCGGAGATGGCTCCAGGATGAAATGAGAACTGCACCGCGAGGCTAAAACATCGTGTCATTTAACACTCAAAGTCACAGGACAAAGTCAGGGCTCCAGCCTCCCTGACTGACAGGGACCAGAGGGCTAAGGGCACCCCCAAATTCACACAGCAAAGTGTAGAACCCAGGCCTTTTATATTTTGAGGCTTTTGTACCCATCCAAACTTTGGCTGGTTTTTTTTAAATCACTGGCAACTTTCAACTAAAATGTACTAAAAATTGACAGTGTGCCAGGCATGATTTTAAGCACTTCTCCTGCATCATCACATCAAGTCCTCATAATAACCCCATGAGAGTTATTGTTGTTGTTGTTCCTGTTTAACAGATGGGGAAACAGGCACAGAGAGGTTGAGAGATTTCCCCAAGGTCGCACAGCAATGCGGGCCCAGTTCTCCATCCCTGCAAAGCCCATGCTCTAACCATTACACACACTGCCACCAACCCCGATTACTCGTGTAGACGCTGATGGTTTGGCCCCAGCTCCTGGCGGGTGGGTGGATACCAGGTAAACTGGCGTTGCTGCTGATCTGGTCTTTCTGGACTTCTCCAGGGTCTGCTGTCACTCCCCTGCCCCCACGCCCACCTGCCCAGCCTCTCTGCTGTTTCCCGCCGCACCACGCAGGTCGCCCGTATCTGTCCCTTCCTCTTCCGGGGTTCCGGGGCCTCCCAGAAGTCAGGCTTCCGTCCCCACAGGAAGGGCACGAACAGGCCACTCTGGCTGTGGGGAAGGGTGGGCGCCCTCACCTCTCGGCTCATTTACCTGCTGTGCCAGGTGCTATTCTAGGTGCTGGTGAGCAAGCCAGGTGGGGCCGGCCCTCAGGGAGCCGACGTACCTGAAGGGTGCCCGGTACCCTGCAGCCTGAGACACGCTGGCCATCTGAGGCCACCTGGCACTGCACCCAGGGGCCAGGACAGCAGGAGAGCCAGGAGAGGCTGCCCACCTGCTCGTCCAGCAAGACGAGTGCTGGGAAAGGGGGCGGCCCTGGCAGAGGGGAGGAGAGCGTGCTGAGCAGCAGCAGGAGCAGAAAGGACGCAGCAGCTCACCCAAGGGCCCCAGCACGGCCACCGTGGCTGCTACCAGCCTCCCTCTCTCTGGGCCCGGGTGGTGCGCTGGGCCCCCCAGGGGCTGCTATGCCAGTGGTCATGGCCTGGCCTGGACAGCCTGGGCTATGGGCCGGGCCAGCCCCTGGGCTCTGCCAGGAGAGGCAGGAGGACCAATGGCAGCGTAGGGGTGGACTCTCGCCTGGCAACAGCTGCCAAGACATGGGTGCCGGAAGCTGCCCCTCCCACCTCCTCTCAGGGCCCTGGCTTCGCAAACGGAGGAATTTGCCAGCTCGGGCTCGGCAAATCCTGCAGGAAGAGCCGGCTCCCTGCATGAGACTACCGGCCAGGCCACTCGGGAGAGTGGCTGTCCTGAAGCTGGAGACGCCCCTTAACCCAGCCGAGGGGAGGGGCGTGAAGTCGGGACTGGCCCTGACCTCCTAGTACATGAGTGGGCTGCACAGTGCCTGGGAAAGCTGTTTCCCCCAAGCCACGGCCACTGACTCCCCGGAACAGGAGCCCATGCACGGGGCCCTCCAAGACTCTGCCCGGGGGTGAGCCCCCCTCTACAGGCGGGTGCTCACCTGGGGCCCCCAGGAAGGGGCCACCCTAATCACTTTCCTCCAGGACTGGATCCTTATTTCCAGCAACCCCGCCCCCTGCCAAAGGAAACCTCCGTCTCTCCCTTGGGCCTGAAGACAGACAACGTCTCCTTCTCTGTTCCTCTCCCAGGGGAGCTGCCCAAAGACATGCATTTCAGCCAAACACCCACGGAGGTGGCCAGAGGCCCAGAGCAAGGGCAGAACCCGCAGCACCCCAGCAAGGGGGTCTGGGGCAGAGCAGGTCTTAAGACCCCGCTGTGGGTGCCCCCTGGTGACAAGCCCTCCACTTCTGTGTCTCTCTCTGGGCTTGGACAGTGCTGGGGGCGCCGAACAGGCGCTGGGGTAGTCCAGTTAGGGAGGGGGCATCCAGCAGGGGCTGGACACCTTGACGGGAGAAGGGGGTTAACCACCTGAGGTGTGATCTGGGAGGCTGGTACTTAGCCTGGCAGCAGGCGGGGCAGAGAGTGAGAGGACAGTCACTGCCGTCTCCCCCGCAGGCCCCTCTGTGCTCTCTCCTCCCTTCCTTCCTCTCCTCTGCCCTCCCCTCTCCTCCCCAGAGCTAGAAAGACCTTACTGGTGGGTCCTGGTGGGAAGGGTGGATGCTCACAGCCCCCCTTCTTGGGGAGAGAGCCTCCACTCTGCAGGGGTCTCAGAGAGCACCCCCAGCCACCCAGCCACCCACACTCACAAGCCAACCCTCTGTGTCCAGGGTTCCTGCTGACCTCTCAGCTCCAGCCAGGGGGTGTGCCAGGTGGGGTAGGGGGAGCTGACACACAGCCCCCCCTTTATTGTCAGCGCCCAGTTTGGCCCTGGCCCTGCAACAAAAAGCGTTTTGCAACTGGACCCTCCGCCCGCCTCCCCCGCGTGCCTGGCCCCCAGATGCAGGTGGAGGAGGGAGGGGAAGAGGGCCCCCAGGGATCTCGCCCCCTCTATGACCTCCCTCCGTGCCCCCAGACCCACAAGGCACACCCTTCGTGGATCCCTGCCCCCCCAGCCCCGGCTCCTGGCTCCCCAGAGCCCCGCTCCCCGCCTCCCTCCCGCTGCCGCCCTCCTAACTTACAACAGCACTAGCCCGAGCGGGCTTTTTTCTCTTGTAGTCAAAATCAATGACAATGACAGAGTTATAAGGCAAGCCGTGGGGAGGAAGAAGAAAGCGCCTGGTGTCAAGATCGATGCAGGAGGCAGTTAGAGAGACCTATTAGGATTTCAGTCGCCTTAGGGTGTGCAGCTCGCGCAGAGCAGTGTGATGTCAGGGGACCCACTGGCAGGCAAGCAGCCTTCGTCCGCCGCGCACCTGTCATTAATGTGGAAGGCGCGACATCGCAGCTATTAGTCTGAGGGGGGCACGTGGCAAAGATGTCTCAGTCACGCCAGGGGGACCAAGAGTGCCATCGGAGAGGAGAAGGGAGCCTGTGGGCCCCGAATTGGTGTCTGGGAGAAGCAACCTCCAGAGAGGACGCTGACCCTCGCGGGCGGGGAGAGCCTGGAGCCCTTCATCCTTCCCCTGCTCGCAGCGTCGCTGCGCTGCTCCCCAGCTGCGCTGGCTCCACGCACCTCCAAAGGGAGGAAGACCTGCGGGGGTGGGGGAGACAGATGAGCCCACCGTCCGTGCGGGTAGCTGGGGTCCTTGTCACTTTGCCAGAGTCCCTTTTCAGTTTCCACCTGAGAGAGGGCTGGAATAGCACAGCGTTGACCCCTGGCCCCACATCCCCGTCCTGGAGAGAGCGGAACAAATGGAGCTGGGGGGTCTCCCAGCGGGTGAGGCAGCCGACGTGGCAAGACTCAGAGGCCCCGGACCGTCGTTACCAGGTACCTCAGGCGGCTCACTCTGCCCTCCATTTCCTCATCTGTAAAATGGGGGTGCCAACATCTGCTGCTCAGGGTCATTAGGGGCTGGATGCAGGTCCCAGTGCAAGTGACGGGGGCCCTTGTTAATAAAATATTAAGTTTGGGGTGGCAATCATTATCATTAAGGAAGCAGGGGCCCTCTGTGCCCGCACGGGTCGCTGTGGGTGCCACAGACAGCCAGGTCCCTGCCCCACACACCATGCTGTGCACATGAACGAGGGAAAGAACAAAGCTCAGCGAGTTGGGAAAGGAGCCCGGTATTTCCTAGAGACAGTGGCTGGGGCCTGGCCAGGAGGTGGGGAGGGGGCCCCTGAGCCACGGCAGGCCCAGATTCCTGCAGCCGCAGTCTTGACCATGAAGGTCCCAGGGGGAGACAGCTGAGGGCAGGCCGGCCACCGTGGTGAGTGAAACCAGGATGGGAAGTGCCTAGCACCCGGTTGTGGGGGTGGGCGGGAAGAGGTGGTGAGCAAATCCCCACCCCCACTCCCACACCCACCTTCAGCAGGTGCCTAGTGGGTGCCTGGACAGATGCTGGTAACCATGACGACGGGAGGCATCACTATGGTGGCGGTGCCTTTCCTGAGGGTGGCTGGTTTGGAGGTGAGCATGCAGTTTCTCCTTCCCCTCCTCCCACCACGCTCCTCCCAAAGAGGCGATTTCCCAGCCACGCACGAGCACCCTCAGCTCAGTTCCTCCATGTGTTGAGGAATTTATTCTGTTTAAATCACCGTCTTCCTTCCACCGAGCCACAGAGGTGTGGGGTCCTCCTGGCCGATCCTTGCTCCGAGCGCCGAGCACCCCGCGCTGCGCCGAGGCCGGGGAGCCCCATCCAGAGCCGACACACCTCAGCTTGGGGTCCCCTCCTGCAGGGCACACACCCTCCACAAGAAAAGGTAGGAAAGGAAGAGAAGGAGGTGCTGACGGGATCCAGAAGGCTCCAAGGGCGAGATAAGACCAGAGCAGGCGCCAGTGGGCTGGAAAGGCAGAAGAAAGTCACGTCCCTGCCCCGCAGTGCCCAGCACCCGGCTGGGTGTCCCTGGCTGTCTCAGTGAATTTTCACAGGCACTTTTCAAGAGGGGTTTCTTGGCCCCATTTCACAGATAATAAGGAAACGGGTGCAGAAAAGCCTAAGAACCCGCCAAGATTCACAGAGCAAGAAGCAAGTGCAAAGTCAGAATCTGAACCCGGTGCTGTGGCAGCCCGAATGGGGCAACCCAGCCGCTGGTGCCCCCTGCCTGCCCCACACTGTGGGCCGTGGCCGCCTCACTCCCCCGACGGTTCCCCACGCTCACAGAAGCCCGGCCCCATGGGGGAAACACTTGGGGAGTGGAGAAGGCTGGATGGGACTCGGTGCGGGATGTCGCGTGGCTAACACATCCCCGTTAAATAAAGACATTTTGCTAATTGGATTACTCAGACAGTATAATATACTACTGGATTTCCAACATGATGCTAATAAATTGTGTGAAGAACTTAATCATGTTAGCATCCCGAAAGCTTGTAAGAGATGAAATGAGAAAATCAGGTGAAGTTGACACCCAGGGCTTCCGTAAGGTTCCCAAACTCGCAGGGCTTCCGCAAGCTTCCCTCTGCTGGGGTGTGTGACCCAGAAGCTGCTGCTGCTGTGTTGGGGGTTTGGGGGCTGTGGGGGAGGCGGGGGAAGAATGGGGGTATTCTGCCAGGAAGTGAGTCACTGTGCCAGGATGTCGTTCCCTGGGTGGGGAAGGAGCAAGCTGAGGAAGGGTCCCCCAGGCCACGACCACGCTGGTCCGGCGCCAGCCCTCACACGCCATTTCATCAGCAAAGGCCCACCGGCGCGGCGGGGCAGGGCAGGGCCAGGTGGCCTGTGGTCCCCTCAAGGGTGCGGGCAAATAGCACCAGGACCGTGCACACTCTGCCGCCTTCCAGCTCTGCTCCTCGTCCCAGCAGAGACGCACTCCTGCCTGTGCCGTTTAGGAGGTGCATGTCCACCCGCGGTCCCCTGCATGGGAGCCGCTGCGAGTGCACGGCAGCCACAACGTGGGGAGAAGGAGGGAAGGGCAAGGACGGAGCCAGGTGGCTGAGAGACAAAGCCAGGGTGGCCTTTATGCGTCCCCTTCCTGGGAGCTCCAGAGAGAGGTGGCCTCCCAGTCCTGACATCCAGGTGGCTGGCGTTTAATTAACACTGGGATAGGCTTGAAAAGTGAGGCCAGGATTTAAGAGCTCATCACCTCTCCCGCCTTCACATCTGGGTTCCCGGCTCCCCGGAGGGAATGAGTCGTGGGTGAGTCTGCGAGCTGGAGAGTCCCTGAGACCCGTCTCGCCAGGCACGCAGGTGCCATAGCACGGGCAGGCCACGCAGCACGCAACACACACCTGAAAGCAGCCCCCAGACACGCACATCTCTTCAATGACCAGGACCTCATTAAAATAATAACTGGCTCCTGTGGCAGCTTCCCAGGTATTAATGCAAATGTTTTTCTAACTCTCCAGGTTCAAGAGCAACAGCTTACACAAGTCTAATTACCATAACAAAATCCAGCTAGGAAGAGGAAAAAGTGCCTCTTGTTGGATGCTTCCTAGTAATTAGCAAGAACAATTGCTACGGCAGCCGGAATTTCCAGCCCCAGAGGTGCCAGGGCCACACTTGAGCGCATCAGGAATCAATTTAGAGAAGCCAAAATAAGGCCATTAAGAGCGATGCTTGTCCCGAGCGTGACACACGTGTTTGCAAGCAACACACCCGCCCGCGCCGCCCGCTCTTACCGCGTCCACGCTCACGCACCTGCCCGCACTCTCCTCGCCCAGACACCCGTTCGTTCTGCAAATGTCAGTGCCCAGGCTTTCTGCTTTGCTCGGGAGATGCGAGGGTGAGGAAGGCAAGGTCCCTGCCCCCGAAAGTCTCGCTCAGTTTTGCTCAATGTGCATTTCGCGCCGGCCTTCTGCCTCCTGTGTGCCTGTGCCAAGTGATGAACCTTCATCACAGAGGGGAAAAAAAAAAACGTGTCCACTATGGACACATTCTAGGTTTCACAGCCTGTGCTGGGCTCAAAGGGTGCGCGGCAGAGGGGGCCGCCCTCTTTCTGGGGTGAGGGGGCGTCAGGGAAGAATTCCAGAAACAGGTGACCGCAGAGCCGGGTTTGAGGATGGAAAGGAGTTGGCTGTAACGGGCGGCTACAGGTGCGAAGAACAGAAAGATTATGCAGGCACCGCGAGATAAAGCCACCAAGGTAGGGAACAGGAGGGGACGCTCGGGGACCGGGCGGCGAGAGCGAAGGAAGGACGCAGCGGGAGACGGGGCTGAGGAAGCAGGTGGCTGACGGTGTCGCAGCAGGTCTCAGGCTGGGCCTGCGGGGCAGCCACGGGGCGCGGAGAACGGAGAGGAGGGTGGGCGGGAAGAGGCCAGGCCCCGTCGGCAAGCCCGGGAGGATACGCGTCCTCTCCAGGCGGGTGGACAGCTCCAGACCCAAGGAGGGAGGACCCTGACTGCCTGCACGTGGGGCAGGGCGGAGAAAGTCCAGAATGACCACGTGGACTTGAAGGCTGGGGCTGGGGGTCCAACATGGGTGAGACGGTCGGGCCAGCTGAGTGGGACGTCCCTGGGAAGAGTCACCCTCTCACCTCACTCACTCACATGGGCCACGGCCTCTGCGCCCGGCCTGTGTCTTCTGTCCAGATCTGCACCTCGGCCGTCACCCCGATACCCACGTGCAAACAGGGCCCGGCCCTCCCGACCACCCGCAGACACGGGAAAGGCGTGGGGCCAGAGTGAGGACCACCATGCCATGAGCTGAGCTCCGTCCACCCTGTTCTGGGCTGAAGGGGACCCTGGGGGAGTGTCATGGCTTCCCTCCAGCTCTCACCCCGAGGCTCTGCTGTACGACCTCCCACCCAGCTGCAGCCCTAACGCTTGCGCTCAAGCCATGTCACCCGGTGCCCTGTGCGAGCCGAGACACGCGGGCACCTGCTTCCCTCCGCAGAGCCCTTGGGCACCAGGAACAAATCCCCCCGAGCCCTCTCGCCCCTCTGGCTGCCCAGCGCAGCACTGGCCCCGGCCCACCTCCTGCCTCGGGCAGCCTGGTCCCGCCTGGGGAGGCCTCACTCAGCGTTCCCGTCTGGAAAGTGGCTCACGGAGAGTAATTCGCATAATTAACTTCCAAAGCGAAAGCTGGAACTTAAAATGACGTGTCCCTGTGTCCCCACTGTTAGGCTGACTTCCCCGGCCCCCGGCCCTGGAGGCGGGTGGGAAGGGAGGACCCACGTACTGCCGGGTGGGAGGCACAGCCGGCCCATCCTGGGGCCGGTCTCGGGCCTACATGAGGAACTCGGTGTGAATGAATGAATGCGTGACCCCTACCTCCCCGCTCTCATCCCAGGGAGGAGGCGTGTTCGGCACTTTCTCGTGAGTAAGCACCTCCGTTTCCATCACCACGTGGTGTCTCGCAAGCATCGCGATGCTTTTGCAGTCTAGCCGGGGAGTAGAAAACCCTGGTTTCCTTAGATTTCCCCATAGCTCCTTTTTCCTAACCCCTTGGTCACTTTGGTTACTCTCTGAGCCGTGTTCTTGGCATGACCTTCCAACGACACCTTCGTGGAATGGACACAGCCGAGGGAGCCCCAAAGCCATCGGAACACCGTTTCTCACCCTGCTCCCCCAACTTGGGGTGTGGGGGGCACTATGGGGAAGCCTGTGGGGTCCAGGGAGGCAGGTCCCTTTGTCCCCACA
>RJWJ010013115.1:25268-40672 GCA_004363605.1 Indri indri
GGGGTGGGCAGGGGAGGGGAGGGGAGGGGAGACAGAGGTGACAGATGGGGAGGACAGAAAGCAGAGTTCCGGGCAGGTACGAAGGCTCAGTGGGCCAGGAGAGCTCCAGGACACCCATCCGACACGGTGAGCAGCGGCAGGAGCCGACGGAGGCCTGGGCAACATTACACTGGAGCAGCTCCTCCCGGCTCACGAGATCTGATTATTAAATTTTCGGAAATGTTATGAACTGGCTATTAAACTGGGGCATTTAAAAAACTAATTTATATATATCAACTTACAATTAAACAAATTTTATTTAAGCCAGGCACGGTGGCACACGCCTGCAGTCCCAGCTGCTTGGGAGGCTGAGGCAGGAGGGTCGCTTGAGCCCCGGAGTTCCAGGCTGCATGAGCTGTGATCGCACCACCGCACTCCAGCCTGGGCCACAGGGCGAGACCCTGTCTCAAACAAAAATGAATTAAATTAAATTGGATTTAATTGAAAACAATGGTAATAAAAACTCAAAACTCTGTACTTCGTAATTATTTTACTGCATTCCGTTATTAGCTACGCTCTCGAGGTAACCTGCAGTCCTCGTGTTTGCGTGGTGGAAATGTTATAAAATGGCGGCCACGTCGCCTCCCAGTGATGTGCTCCGAGACGTCGTGTTGTTAGTTTGAAATTGGCAATAATGGGAGTGTTTATGCCACAGAAACTGGCAAACTGTACATCAGGGCTGTATTTGTATGGTTTTGTTGATGGTCTATACTTAAGAAAGTGAGGGAGAAAATGTTAAAAATACGGATTCAGCTTAAAACAGGCTTACGGCCATCACAAGGTGAATATCACGAAAAGGTCAAATTATGGTTGAAGTGCAGCCACCGGTTGGCTGCAGATACAAGAGTTCAACGAAAATCAGTGAAAGCATTAGAGTATCCATAGGATGTATGGAATTTACAACACGGAACATTGTATATTTCGTTATTATTTGGAAATTGGTGCCACACATCCTTTGTATCAGTGAAATTCATACACACACACATATGTATTTGTTTTCCCGAAAGCGGGCTGTCAAACATCTCCCAGCGCGCCACGGCCTGGAAGCCACGTCTGGGGCGTGGGCTCTACCTGGATTAGCGGGGTGGGACCCTTTGCCAGGACGGAAAGCACACGGGGGTCTGCAATGGATTCGGGGTTTGGACGCTGCTTATAGGTGGAGAAGAGACAGGAGTCGCAAGCCAGGAGGCAGGGAGACCAGCGAGGAGGCCGTGAAGGATGCCCCAACGCCGCGTGCGAGCAGCCGTGAGCGGGGTCGAGTGGGCGCTGGGCGGGCAACAGGGCAGACGCAGCTGAGAAGCCCTGAGACAGCCCTGTGCCCGCTCCCTCAGCCCCAGGGGCCTGGCCTGCTGGGTCTTGGTGACAGCAAGGCTGTCCCCGGGTCTGTGGCTGCTCTGAGCCACGCCATCGTTGCTGAGACCCAGGGTTGACCTGATTTGCAGGCGTTTCCCGCAGCCTCTGAACAAGAACATTCCGGAACACGGCTTCCACTCCAGGCAGGTAGACCAGTTGCTCTGTCACCTGTCTGAGATATCCTCAAATTCATTCTTTCACTTGACTGCTCCTTATCAGGTGCACAGAAGCCACTTCTGAATTCGTGTGGGAGCCACCCGTGTCCAGACTGGGCCATTGTGGCCTGAAATGAGCCCTCTCCTCCCTCCCGACTCCCATCTGACGGGGGAGGCCCCTCCAGAGCCTTCCAGAGGAATCAAAGCTGGCGGGGCCGCCCAATGTTCAGAAGCGCCTCTTTCCCCGCAGCTGTTCACAGGCTGTGGGGCCCCCTGCCCTGTGCCCCGACGCAGCAAGAGTCCGGCGGCCTGTTGGCTGCATTGTCTGAGGCCCCTGCATGGCGCCCCGGCCGCGTCTTTCATCCCTTTTGGCACAGAATCCGCCACCAGGCCTCTGAAGTGCGGAAGACGGCTGCAGACCTGCTGGGGACGTGCTCTACAAGGGGAAGCATGTTGCCCAAGAAATACGGGGAATGCTCTTATCACATGTGGCCTATACGATATGTGGAACGCTGTCCGGGACAAAAATGTCATTTTTTAAATGGTTTTCACACCAGGGTATCCAGCCATTAATCATGATGCATGTGAGTGGCTGTCGGTGCTGCCGGGGCAATCCGGGAGTCCAGGGCCAGATTCTGTGGGCTGCGGGCTGCGGGAGCCTTCACTGCGCAGGCCCTCGGGCGCCCTGTACCGGGCTCTCTCGCAGGACCTGCCTGCTCAGCATCCTCAGCAGGAGGGTCAAGGGGCTCCTTCCTGCAAGGTGTCTTTGTGTCCCCGGAGCTGATAAATAGCTCTTTCTGGATGCATCTGCTGAGCCTGCACTTTTAGCTCCGACACACGGCACGTGAGCCCTGGGCTGCACGGCCCCTGTCCCCGCTGTGGCCCCAGGTACTGCTCAGCGAGGAAACAGCGGGTGCCGCCTCCCCTGCCTGCCCCGTGGGCCCAAGTGGAGGACTGGCATGTGGTAGAAGTCAGGATGTTCACTTGGACCAGGGCATTCCCAACGTCAGCCAGGCAACACCTGCAGGGTCCCAGTCAGGTAGGCAGCAGCCACCCTCGGCTCCTGAGCAGCCAGAACCAGCCTGGTCCACGCCAGGAGGCGCCGTGTGTGCAGAACACACACTGGTCTCAAAAGCTGCCGTGAAAGACATACGCTGTCTTATTAACCATCTTTATACTGATCACATGTATAAATGGCAGTGTTTACAATATGTTGGGTTAAATAATACGTATTATTAAACTTAACTTCACCTATTTCTTTTTACATATTTCTCGTGGCTGCTGGAAAATTTGAAATTGCAGAATGGCTTGCATTGTAATTCTACCAGAAGAGCAGCAACAGGCCAGACACTCACCCCATGCAGAGACCTGCCCTGGGTGTGGGGAGGATGGACGGAAGGACAGAAGAGAAGGCCCTTCCGTGCCCTGGGGTTGGGTGGGGGGTTCCCAAGCTCATGGGGGAGGGGACAGTGCTCCCACGAGCACCTGTGCAGCCACACCTGTCAGGGACTGTGTTTTCCAAGACAGTGCTCAGGCAAGGATAGGCCGTGACACGCTTTACCAATCGACACGCAGTGATGTATCTGAAGACAGGCAGCGGCAGCAAGGGCCCTGAGCCCCCCTTTGCAAGGGAGCTGGGGACCTCAGCAGGGAACAGACAGTGGGCATCCACCCCTCAAGGACTGGTGGGGCCCACCTGGGCGATGCACTAACCTCCCCTGCCCCACAGTGTGTGCTCAGGTCCGTCCCTGACCACTTCGCAAACCTGCACCAAGGGCTGCTCCTGCCGAACGCAGGTATCTCCTAACACATTCCAGGTGGCCTCCAAGCCACATGCACGTATAACCCAGTTTCCACACCGTCCAAGAAAGGACGTGGGAAGCGCTGGTGCCCCCACCCCTCAGTGGCTGTGGGAGTGTTTCGCCATCAGAGTCATCCTCGTTCTATTTCACACACATAGAAGGAGTAAGAGCATCCTGGGGCCAGGGCACGGGGCACGGGCTGGTCCACTCGCCTGACATCCCCATGTGTCAGACTCTGCTGGGTGCTGAGGATTCACAGTGAATATGAGTCACCCTGGACAGTCACATACACCAATTGTCCCAAATGCATCGTCGATGAGGGATCACAGGAGTTCCGTGAGGCTCCTGGGCACAGTTAGCCCAACCTGAGGATTTCGTAACGGGCGCAGAGGAGACAGAGAAACTGGTGCCTCAGCTGTTTTAAAGGACACATTATGCGTACACAGAGAAAGGAGGTGGGAAGGGCATTCTAGGCAGGGCTTCATAGAAGAGAGTCCCAAGGAATGTGACAGAGTCATCTGTGGGAGGTCCTTGGGCAGGGCACAGTCAACCACAAAGGCCAAGGCAGGGAGTGGCAGGAGACAAGGCTGGAAGAATAGATGGGGGTGGGGAAGGGCAGGAGGAGCCTTGAATGCCATACCCAGGAACTAATGCTTCTCCGATAGGTGGTGGGCACCAATGCAGGGCTCTGAGCTGGGCAAATGGGTCAGGTTTAGATCTTCCACAAATGACTCTGGCAGTCAGGGCATGACAGAAGATTAATACGAAAGGCTCAAAGTTTGGGACCTGAACTCAGACGTGGGTGTTAGGAACAGAAAAGGGGCAAAGGTCCACGAAACATTTAAAAGGTGCAACTGGCCAGACTCAGCGTCGAACTCAACGTTGGGGCCAGGAGAGCTGGCGTGTGTCTCCCAGATGCCGCGCTCATCTCCGGGTAAGAGAGAAGCAGAGGTGGCCTCGGACAGACCCCAGAGGTAGAAGCAACATCCGCCCAGGCTGCGTCCCTGGACCCCAACAGCCTCGCAGCTGCTCCCCAGCTTCCTGCCAACCTCTCGCAGGCCGTCAGGACAGCCCAGGGCAGAGGGGTGACTCCGGGCTGCCCCAGGGAGAAGGTCAAACCCCGCTAAGTAACTAAATAAAGATGTGATTGCAACGCTGATTAAATTGAAGCACCTCATTAATTTCATGTGAGAGGTGGGGAGACACAAGATGGCACTTCCCGAAACGCACTGTTTGCCTGGCCCCAAGACATCCACGCGCGACGTCTGCTTGGGTCTAATTTAAGTATGTACGCTTAATGGTTCAGTAAGTAAAATTGCCTTTATTGTTTAGAATGGTTTGTGCAGTAATTTATGGGCTCGGCTGGTTCATTGATGGGTCCCTGTGATGGAGCAGGTGATGGCCCTGGGCAGGGTGTGTATGAAGAACTCGGGGACCGTGTGGGAAATACGCAGCCTGCAGCCCAGAAATCATGCTCCACGCAGCAGGACAGACTGGTGGACACCGCCCCGGCCAGGACAGGCCAGCCGCACACACCCAGGATGGCGGCCACCTTGGACACGCTGGAGGACCAGGGGCCGGGAGCCCAGTGAGCCTAAACCCTTTATTCCTTGGGCTAAAGTGCATTATGATGCAACTCGGCATAGAGAAATTGGAAGAGCCACAGCACTCAGAATGGGCAAAAAACGAGGCATTTTTCTACCCACTTGCCCTGGCAGCCAGGGCACGGCTCTCACCACCTACCTTCTGACCCAGCCTGCGTCCGGGTCCCCTCCTGGATCCTGGCAGGGAGGGGTTTCCACGCCCTGCCTTCTGTGGCAGCTGGGCGGGGGGAGGCCACTGTCCCGGGAGCACTGAGGCCGGTGTGGGGAGCGGAGGTGACCAGACAGGCTGGGCCCAGGGAGGGTCCTGAGCCAAGCTGAGCAGGGCCAGCACTGGGGAGTCCAGCAGGAGGACAGGACGGGGGTCTGGATGGGACCCTGTTTGTCCATCTCCCTGTGGGTGATGCAAGCGCAGCGGCCGTGAGACGATGGAGGTCTGGGAGGCAGGGCTCGGGGCACCTCCACACGGGATGGACTCGGGGGAGGGGGACAGAGGCGGCTGCAGTAGAAACTTGAGGCTTTGTTTGCCCGGGATAATCAGTGCACGGCCCTGGGCCCGCACCCGAGAGCAGAGGAGGGTGAGCTCGGGACTGCAGCCGTTCGGTGCAGCTGGTCCATCCTCTGCTGTTCTTTCCCACCTCCCTGCTGCTCTTTGAACGCCCCCTCCAAGAGAAGCCAGCACAAAAATTGGGTAGGGAGAGAACCATTTATCACCCTGCTTTGGCTGCCTAAATTCTACCCTGAGCGCAAAGCAAGCGCTGTCAACGCTGTGTGCCGGGCCCATCAGGTGAATGCCCAGGGATGTGTCCCGCGTGCTGAGCCACCGCCGATAGAATAAGAAAACTGCGCTAAAATGAAGCTGCCTCCATGTTTATTTCCAGCCCACTTTTCCCTGGGGGGAGATGAGCCCCCCACAACAGACTGGTAATTACCAACTTTGCCACTATCCCTTCTAGCAGTGACAAGGACCACAGTTACCCACCGAGGGCTCGCCATGCACCCTGATCTGTGCCCATCACTTCCCATGAATGGCATCGGTCCAGGAAGATATTCTCGCCCACACAGGCTCCCCCAGGAAGCAGACGCCGAGACAAGGAGTTGAGTGCAAGTCATTTAATTGGGAGGGGAATCCAGGAGTGGGGACGTGAGATGGGGACAGGATGGAAACCATTAGAAATGCCTGATTCATAGAGTTAGCGCTGTCAGCCACCGGCGCTCCATCCCACGGGAACCCCGGAGACAGTGTGAGCGGGGTGCTCAGCCCCCACAGCCCCACAGCCTGTGCGACCCGGGTTGCTCCCAGGGGCATTAACTCATCAGCAGCTCTACCTGGTGGGATCCTGCCTCAGGGAGCCCCAGGTGTTACAGCAAACAGGTGAAGATGGGTGCTACAGAGGGGACTCACAGGGTCTGCAACACCATTTCACAGAGAGGAAAGTAGAGCTCTGCAGGAACCTTGGCCAAGGCCGTGCACCTAATGGCAGCTGGGACCCCAACCCCAACGCCCAACCCTCCCTGGCCCTCAGAAGCCTCCTGCCTGGCGACCCTCCCTGCCAAGCCGGCATCTGTGGGTTCCCCGTGGCACCGCGTCTCCCAGGTGAGCGGGGTCTGCAGCACTCCCTCTGGTAACATGTCCCCTCTGTCACCTATCCCAGTGGAGAGGCACCACAGCCAGCAAAAGCACCCAGGGCAAAAGCTGGGTAAATGGCAAGAGGTTGATCTGGAAAGTCCCGTCCTCTCCACGCACAGGCACAGCAAGAGATCTCTGAGCAAAAAGTGCAGCTAACGGGTGTGGGGGGTGCGAATTTGGAGTCCTCGAGCCCTTCCGGCAGACAGAGCACGGTACAGCAGCTTGTAAGATGGAAAGTAGCTCGGCAGCTCCCCGATAAGTTAAACACAGAGTTGCCACGTGACCCGCAATTCCACTCCTAGGAACAGGCCCCCCAAAATGCAAACAGGTGTCCAAGCAAAAGCTTGTACGCAGACGTGCACAGCGGCTTACTCACAGTGGCCGAAAGGTGGACAACCGGAAGGCCCGGCACTTGAGGAATGGACAAAAAGTGGTGTCGCCACGCCACGAAGCAGTACTTCAGCCGTGAACACCAACGGAGCGCTGACGCGCCGCAGCACGGGTGGATTTTGAAAGCGGTGTGCTCGGTGAGAGAAGCCAGACACAACAGGCCACACGTTGTCCATTTCCAGTGATGTGGAATGTCCAGAACATGCAAATCCACGGACAGAAAGCAGATTGGTGGTTTCCGGGGGAGAAACGAGGTATCTCATCACTGCTTGGTGGGTACAAGCTTCCTGTTGGGGTGAAGAGAATGGTCTGGAACTAGGCGGGGTGGTGGCCGCCCAACCTTGTGAATGTACTAAATGCTACCGAAGTTTCACTTCAAAATGGTTAAAGTGGTAAATTTATATAATGTGCATTTTATCACAATAAAAAAAAAATAGCGCCCCTACCCCCAACCCCAGAAGAAGGGAGACACAACATTGAGATTATAAACATTTGCTGCCACAGTTCAAAATGGGCAGTTAAGAAACACGTGAGCAATCAGGACTCTTCACGCCCCACGCGGAGCCTGGGGAAGAACCCGCACGGGTAACAATACAATAACAAGGCCCAACAGCCGCGGGTGTGCAGCCGTCTCTCGGGCTCACGTGTGGGTAACCGGGAGACAACTCTTAATAAAATAATAAAACTCGGGAACGATGGGCATAAAGTTGCCTCCTCAGCCAACTGCCGGGACCGTATCCATAAAATAGCAGCTCCCTCTTCATTCCCCCGTTTTATGGCACGAGACGTAATTGTAGCCGGGCTGTTCCTGAACTTCCAGGGAAGGTAATTGTCAATCAAGATGAAAAATGTCATAATTTAAGCATGTCCCAGCCTGACAAGAAGGTCCATATGGTCTCTCAGTGGAGCGCGTGGAGCCGTGATTTATAACCGTCACTAGCTGAGCGGCTTTCTCCACAACACTCAGGGACCACGTGGGCTGGACAGCCACCTCCAGTGGCCAAAGCCCCGGCCACATGCCACTCACAGCAGCAGGGAATTCCCAGCCACACAATACGCAGAATCAGCGTCTGCGGGGTCCATGGCGAGTCTCCTGGGCCCAGGAAAGGAAATGGGAGAGAGAGGCAAGATTCCCGCCCAGAAAACCCTGGGAGGAGGGAGAATCACAGTGAAGCAAGACACAGGCTTTACCCGGAGGCCAGGAACAGAGCTGATCTGGGCTCCTCTCTCCTGCTGCCGCCCAGACCTTGCACCTCACGGCAAACAATCAACTCTGGGAGTCTGGGGATCCCCGTATCTGGTTCTTTGCTGTCACTTGGCTGTTTCGTCTTTTATTTGGAGGTTTTGTTTGTTTGCTTTGTAAGGATGCTTAAGTGGGAATGGGTATTAAGGTGGCCATGTACTTTTGAGGTTGCCCTGGAAACCAGGAGATACGAGATGCCCTTGAAGCTGTGCCCAGCCAGGCTTGAGGACCCACCACACACCCTATGCCAGAGGGGAATGTCATTCCAGGGCGCCCACCCCGGCAGCAACGCGCGTGAACCAGGGCAGCTCTATGGGCTGGACTCTGCCCCCCACACACGACACCCCCAACCAGGACACTAGAGGCCACGTTAACAGACACCCAAAGCCAAGAATTAGAGGAGCCTGGGTTAGAAAAATCCTTGAAGCAGGACCACACTCGACTGTCCTCCGCGTATCTGACATCTGACTTTGCAGAAGGCGCCCCTGCCACGTCTGCCTCAGGGTAATGCAGGACACTATCTGGTGAGCACCCAGCATCCTCTGCCTCCTTCCCCGGTCCCTGTGCCGGGGCTTAACCTGGGGCCTCCTGGGGATGCGCATAAGGCAGCTCCAGCTCCTCCTCCTGGAGCCTGCCCCGCACCACGCACAGGCGCGCACACCCAGGCTGTTGCTTTTTGTTTTAAATAAACCCCACCTGAATGGCGCCCCAAGCCCACAGCGGGGCTCAGCTGACTGCGGACGGCAGCCTGTCTTCCCCCCACCCTCCCTCAGGTCCACTGGGCCGGGGGGTCTGGAGTTTCTCCCCGGAAATCAGGAGACTGGGGAGTCTCCAGGAATGTGTGGGGACAACAGCAGGGACTGCGGAGAGCGCATGCCCAACGCCCGCACACTCGCACACACACTCACACACAGGTCTGCGCCCGCCCTGCCCGCAGGACCCCCCTGCGCCCCACACCTCGCTGCGTCCAGCCCGCTAACCGATCCCTTCTTCCCCCGTAACACGCGGGCTGTTCCGCAAAGCTCCTTCTTTGTCTCCTCCGCCCTGCTTCCTTCTGAGAGGGGCCTGAGTTGATTAACATTAACACTCCGTCTGAGCCTCTTTCTCGATCATTTTAAAGGGCAACCCCTCTTTTCGGCAGGGGCAGTGATCAATTGATACCAAGCAGGGAAGGTGATCAATACAGAGGGTGGAGGGAGCAGTTCCAGGGTCCTGGGGAGGCTGGGTCTCATCTCGTTTTCTTCCCCGAGCCTCCACCCTTTTCTGCCCAGACCCCCAAGCTTCAAGCTCAACTGGAGGGGTCTCTGGGACGCATCACTGGGCCCCCAAGCAGCCCAAATGACCTTTAAAACAATGTGACAATCAGCTGGGCGGGACGGCCGCCCACGCCATCCGCTAATCCCGGGAGCAGTCCCCTCCCCGCCCCTCCCACCTCTCCCAGCCCCCACCCCGGGTGGCAGCCCCTCTCATTCAGGAAGCCAGCCTCCCAGGTCCCCTAGCTTGCCCGGGGCGAGGGCGCCAGCCCAGGTCGCAGGAGGGTGAGCCCCGTCCCCGGCTCTCCCCCTCCTCCACCCCACCCTTCTTCCCTGCTCTCCCACATCTGCTGCAACTGACATTTTCCATCTGACAGGTTCTGTTTTCCCTGCCTCCGGTTGCCAGGGAAACAACCAGACAGGACCGCAGCCAGGGAGCCGTTAGCTGCCTTTTTAAGGCGCCCTGGACATCACAGTACTTTCCATAACGGGAGCTGGGCACGGAGGTTTAAAAAAACAAAACAATGCTGACGAGGTGGCTAAAGTGGGAAAAGTCGGTGAGAGGGACCCCCCCCACCCCCCACACCTGGTTAATGGGAGAGTGAAGGAAGAAAGAAAAGCCCCAGAAAGCCTCATACTCCTTTGGACAAAACCAGTCACCTTCCCGAAATGTCCAGTTCTCTCCTTGATGTGCAAAAAAGTAGACACCTGGCCCCCAGACCCCCACCTCCTAATGTCTTCTATGAGCCCAGAAACCTCGGAAGCCACACCTCTGCCGGCCACAGGGAACACTGGCTCCACCAAGGTGCAGGGGACCGATTGGGACTGAAATCACCCTCAGGGTTAAATGATGCTCAACTGAAGCGATGGCATTAGCCTCCGTTTTGGAGACCACGCGGGCCTATCTTTGGAGAAAGGCTAGAAGTTCTCGTTTCCTGGGGGACGCTTGCTCCCCAGGCAAACGGAGTCGAGGTGCTGGAGTTCCAGAGAGAAGGGCTGTAGTGTTAGGCCGGGGAGAGGCAGGGAGAGGGGAGTATCTGCTTCTTTCAAAAAACCTGCCGGGTTGGGGAGGCAGAGATAGCTGCCACTCGTCCACGGGTCTTCTCGAAGCTGCCGGCTCCCCACCCTCGCTGGGTGTGCGCGTGTGCGCGTGTACGTGTGTATCCTCGTCGGGGCCTAACACTCGGGTACACAGAGCCGGGTGTGGGTGGGACCAGCCCTGGCGGCGGTGGGATGCGCACAGTGCTCATTCCTGGGCCGCCACAAGCAACACGCCTGTTTCCTTCCACGCCTCCCTCGCCGGGCCCGCTCCCCCCAACCACAGGAATGATGGCGCTTCTCTCCACCGCCTGCCTCCGCCAGACTTGCCCATCTCACCCTAAAAACCTCTGTCCACCACCCCAAAGCTCTGTTCCTATAGACCTTATTCTTCAGGGTTGGTGGTGCACCCAGGAACCCCAAAGCGCGCATCCCCGCGAATCCCCGATCACGGTTCACACTGTGTTTACTGCCACTCGTTTGCGCAGAACTGAACGTGCGCACCGTTAGACTCGTTCGTATCCTGGCCTAGTGCTGTGCTGCTCCGCCTCTGCCCGGGTTTCCATCCGGCGCTGTCCTCTCCTCTGCGCGGTTCCGCCTGGGCGTCCGCTAGTCCATCCGACTCGACAGTCTCAGAACCGAGCTCAGTGTCCGCTCCTGCGCTGGGCTGCTTACCCGAGTCCCCGAGTCCAGCCTGAGGGTGGCCCACGCCTTCCCCGCTCGCTGCACGCACCGGGGCTGTCCGGGTCTGTCGTCCCCCTGCGGAGTGCGGACTCCGCCTCCTGAGTATTTCTGGCCCCTCCTCCCACGTCACCCATCCTGAGCAGCCCAGGCTCCCCTGTTTTCCCTGAGGGTTGCAGTTGCCTCCTGGTCTGTCCTTGTCCCCTCACCGCAACACACACACATATTCCCACCCCAGGCTGCTGCCGGCATAGTGATCTTTCTTTATGCGCCCCTGTCCCTGCTGTGGAGCCTCTAAGAGCCCGGCCCCAACACCCTCAGCTCTCACCCTGCCTTAGCTTTCCGGCTCCTTCTCCGTCCGCACCCTGCTCTCCGACCAGGCGGGCCATGCGGGGTCCTGAAGCTCTTCCACACCTCTGTGTCCTCATCCCGGAAGGTGCCACCTTCTGAACCCCGCTCAGCCTAGGCAATGCCTGCCCACGCCCCTGTCCAACCCTTTCCTGGCTGACGGTGCCCCTCCATTCGACACCTGCCTCTTCTGTCGAGCACCACACCTCGGGTTTGGTCACAGGTTTGTTGCCCCCACAGGTCCAGGACTCTTTGGGGGCTGAGACCTTGCCTTGCACCCAGCACCCAGCACAGTCCATGCATATCACAGGCGCGCAGTAAAGGTTTTGTTTGTTTTTTGTCCTCACGGTGGGCCCCAGGAGGGGGAAAGAGAGCTCTGGAAGACCTTGGCAGCACACAGCTGTCGTCATCCTGAGCAACGCCCACGCGGCAGGTGTGCCTGGCCACACACAGGAGGACACCCCTGCGTGAAGGAGCAAACCGGCTAGTTTAGAGGAAGAACCCACTTTAAATGAACTCGTTGGAAACTCTTCACAGTGAAATGTTGGAAAATTAAAAAGGATTAAAAATGGATTCAATTTTCTTTAATAAGAAGTATAAAGAAGAAAGCAAAGTATTCATGGCCCCACAGCCCAGACAGCCTTTCCTGATACTGTTTAAAAAGCAGCACAGCACGTAGCCCGCTCCCACGGGAGCAGGCATGCAGGGGTGGGTAAAGTGGATGAGATGCAGACGAGTCCTGCTCTCAGGACCCCGGGGAAATCGGTCTTGCTGTGGCTGGAGCCAAGGGACTGGATGCCCGTCATGAGCATGAAGACCACCTGCAGTGGCTGCCACCTCCCTCCTCCTAAGGTGTCCCCATCCCCAAATGCTTAGTCTTCCTACAGATTGTCTTACCTGGCTGTGGTCGGCATGGAGCGAGGGATTTGGAAATGGGTTTGGGGCTGGGGCGGGGCCCAGGGCACCGTGGGGTCTCGGGCACTTTTCGTACGTTCAGCAAAACGTGTCAAGCACCTACTGTGTTCAAGGCGTGGCATTCAGTGTCACATTGGACAAGGAGATGTGACCCAGGGGGTCTAGGAGAGGACATGAGACCACATGCAAGTAACCCCACCCCAATTCCATGTGAACTGCTCGAAAACCATGGAGTTTAACAAAGCGTTGTCCCGGGATACCGTAATAGACAGTGTTAGGAGTGTAACTTGCTATAAATTTTATGAGGGTAATTTGACAACTTAGGTAGCATTTCTAAGTGGTCTTCTCCACTGATACAGCACTTTTCCAAATTTCCCTCCAGGTGTACAAAGTTTAGGAACATTTATTTCAGTGTTGTTTATAATAGCAAAAGAAATTGAGAGCAATTGACCGTCTATGCCCAAATGCAAGGCAAACCCAAATGAATCTCCAGTGAACCGAATGCAAAGGCACCTGAAAAGGGGAATTTGTTTGTTTGGGGGATTTGGGGCCAATTAGAATAATACACTTCTTAGGGTCAGAATAAAATATTCAAATATTACCGATAATATTTTTTTGATTTAGTTATATATTTTAAAACCTGTTACATGAAGTAATAATTTATAAATATTGCTTTCTCAACCCGTACATTTTGTGAAATAACCTCTTTCTGTTCATCTTCAACTGAGTGTCCTCATCACCACTAAATCCTCTTTCAGGTCATTGAACAATTTTCAGAATTCATCATTTTGCTGGAAATTTTATTCTGGGCAACAGGGGACCTTTCACTTCGTACGAGGACAGTGTTTCTTTTTGGTTTATTTCATTTATTCATTCGTCCTGTCGGGAAATATTCATAATTTCTACAAGGTAGTTACTCATTGTATTGCATTTTAAAAGTGATATTTAAAGTCCTGTTTACAACAGCATTGATTGAAGTCTAACAGAGCAAGTGTAAAATAATTCCTATTTTCTGAGGGAATTATTTTTAAACCTTGCCTTATGTGAAAGTATACACAGTACACATCTATCAATAAGTGTTTCCCTTCATAGGTTACAGCACATCCATACAGAGGGCTACTTTAAACCCTTTAGAAACAAGAGAAAGCTTGAATGCAGAAAGGTATCTGCAGTATATTTCTGAATGAGAAGAGGAAATTGCAGAATGATATATCCAGTATGGCTCTATGTTTGAATATATGCACATGTTAGTATTCACACACAATGATATAGATTGAAATACGTCATATCGTTAGCAGTTCTTATTGAGATAAGTAGGATTGGGAAAGCTTCCACATTTTAATTCATACATTTCTGTTGTTCTGAAATATTTTTAATAATGAATGTGTATGCCTTTTATAATCAGAAAAAAATGAAGATTAAAAACTTAAACTAAAGGAATATATTGTGCCAAGTCTAAAATCACCAACTGTAAGTTGCTCATCAGACCTATATGATAGAGTCACAGATGCTTAATATTTGTGGATACATAAAAAATTCTGCTACATGCATAATGCTAACTTTATCAATCTACAGAAAGTCAGGTGGATTTCCAAAATCAGAAGTAGACCTCTCTATAAATCAAAAGAGACATTGGAGATCCTGGCGCATTCTTGGAAAACCAGTGTTTGCACTGTGAGCCCTGGACTGACCCATGAGGACATGCAAACCTCAGGGCATAGCAGCTCTTGCAGGAGCCTCCTGGGTCTGTAATTAAATCCACAGTTACAGTCTCTTTCAACGAGCCCCAAGCCCGCCAAGGATCCCTGCTACATTAGTCAGGATGTGCTAGATTCCACTGCAGTAATAAACAATCCCTAAGATCAGTGCTTAACACCACGAAGGTTTAGGGCACAGACTGGTTGTCGACAGCCAGTTTTCTCAGCTGGCTAACGGGAAGGCACCAACGAACTCTCAAGGCCATGGGGCTGGAGCAGGCAGGACACGCCCCCAGAGAGAAGGGAGACTCCGTGGGGTAATTGCAACATTCTACATGTCTTTTCCATGCCGAGGCATCTCTTGATCCATAAATGGCTTGGATGGAAGTTAGCCAAAAACAGCCCTGAGAGACAAAGAAACTGAGTTTCAGCCAGCCCCTGGGACTGGGTGCCAAGCGTTGGAGTTCAGGTCTGCTTAGGAATCCAGGACTTGCAGGATCAGGAG
The DNA here is from genome assembly GCA_004363605.1 of Indri indri. Lineage (NCBI taxonomy): Eukaryota > Metazoa > Chordata > Mammalia > Primates > Indriidae > Indri > Indri indri. The sequence goes on from RJWJ010013115.1 coordinate 39,919, forward strand.
AGAAAGAGATCTCAGAGAGAACAGAAGAAGCCAGGGCAGTGAATTGGACATTCAGGGCTACCTTTGTTCTCAAGACGTTCAAGGGTTCAGAGGCTGAGCTGGCTGGGGCGGGAGGCGGGGTGCGGTGAGGCAGAGGCAGCCTTGCAGAGACACTGGCTGAGAATGTCCCGAGCTGACCAAAGACGCCAAGACACAGATTCGAGAAGCACTCGGAACCCCAAGCAGGACCCATGTAAACACACACACTCACACACACTCCCTGCAATATCACAGTAAACCCTCTAAAAGACAAAGACAGAAGGAAAATATCAAAAGCAGACCAAAGAAAACAAATACGTCACCTTCAAAGGATGAACAATCCAGCTGACAGCTGACTTCTCACAGAAACATGGAATAGAATGACATCAGTAAAATATGGAAGAAAATAATTACCGATCAAGAATTAGATAGGGCCAGGTACAGTGACTCACACCTGTAATCCTAGCACTCTGGGAGGCCGAGGAAGGAGGATCGCTTAAGGTCAGGAGTTCGAAACCAGCCTGAGCAAGAGTGAGACCCCGTCTCTACTAAAAATAGAAAGAAATTATCTGGACAACTAAAAATATATATAGAAAAAATTAGCTGGGCATGGTGGTGCATGCTTGTAGTCCCAGCTACTCGGGAGGCTGTGGCAGGAGGATCGCTTGAGCCAAGGAGTTTGAGGTTGCTGTGAGCTAGGCTGACGCCACGGCACTCTAGCCCAGGCAACAGAGAC
>RJWJ010013116.1:0-40595 GCA_004363605.1 Indri indri
TTTTTTTTTTTTTGCAAAAGACAAAATAACTTCACATGATCTGCTTAGGAAGAAAATTTTGTACTTAAGAATAGTTAGCATATTCCTCACATGCCGCTACAGAATGTTACATAATGGAAGTATGTACATGCAAAGTGAGCTATTAATACAATTTACTGATGAATGGGATAATTCCCTATGGCAACAAAGGATGTACATTGAGGCAAATAATATTTAAAGCAGTTGCCAGTGGCATCAGATGAAATGGTTGACAATTGCAATAAGAATAACGGTTACCTGCCCAGCTCAGGTGTATGGAGGTTCACCACGACAAGCCACACTCGCACTCAGCCTGTCCTGTTAGAAGTCGCTGGTAAGCAAATCATCCACGGTGCCTGGACTACTGCAGTACCCCAGCTTCCCTCCAACACTGCCACAACAAGCAACAAGTGGATTCGAACACTTCAGATGTGGTTCCAGATCCACAGCATTTCTCAGTGACAAAGGTGAGTTCAGATGTGACACTAAGACTTAAGCCCAAGAATCAAATCCAAGATTCTAATAACCACTAGGTTATAAACTCTTTGAACCAAGAATGATTTTAGAAATACAGTGCCTGTACTTCAAAATTTAATTTTAGGTTTATATGAAAATGTTCCAGGATACCACAGTACATCTAAAAATGAAAATGTAAATGCCTAGAATTGAATCCTTTTTGACAGCTGAATTCCAACTATCTAGATACAAAGTATCTAGATCTTGGCTCAACAAAGTAAGTGCTCTGAACAGACCACCGATTGCGATAATAATAATATACTATGATCACAATGGAAACGCGATACAATGTAACTCTAATAAATGGAAACACACCATCTACTTTGGGCTGTTTATTCATTCCAGGACCAAACAGCTACCGAAATTTCTGAGTTTCCAATTTAGAAAATCTTAAATAGGGAGAGAATGGTTTGGACAAGCCTGGCTAACAGTTTTCAAAAACTCATTAGTCCTGTAAAATTTCAATTTATCCTCTCAAATTTGCAAGGCTTCCAGCGCATTTACCAATGACACCCTTTCTTTTCGAGTTATCCTCCCTCCACCGCAGTTCCCCACACAATTACGCTGAATGTGGGGTGTGACTGCAGAAACCCAGTCAGCGTTCCTGTCGATAATTACTATTAAAAGAAAAGAGAGAAGTAGAAAGATTAAAGTTCTTGGCAGATCGGTTTCCCTCTTGGTTCACCCAAACTTCTTTGAAATTCTGAGAATACTTTTGCATTTATAACACTAATTTCGGTTCATCAGCAAATATTTATAGGACACTTACAGTGTGCAAGGCTTTGGGGCTGGCGCCACTAAGGTGAGAGCCCACCCGTGGAATGTCCCCTCGTGAGCACGATCGCGCTGGAGGGGAAACCCTGCTAACACGCAGGCCTGTGGGAAACAGCTCTCACGTCCGAACACGGCGCTGGCACTCGCAGGTGTCGGGTGGAATGTTGGCCCCAGGCCTTGCAGGCGTCCCCCCGACGCGCAAACCAAAACATGAGAGGACGGCGCAGCAGACACGAAGGAATTGGAGCAGCCCAGAAACCACCCGTAGGCGACGGCCTGAACGTAGCTGGGAAGTAGGAACGTTCGTGATCACCACACACGCCGCCTCGTGGAGCCAAAGCCCCGCGGTGGCGGGGGACCCCTTCCCAGGCGACGGCGGCCGGGATTGACGGTCGCGTTGGTCCTGGCTCCGTCAGCGGCCCGCCTGCTTCCATGGGTGGCAGAGCCCAGAGAGCCGAGCCCTTTACTCCACACCCACGTTACCGAGTTTAACCCCCTTACAGACGCCAACCTCCTCCACTCTCAGGCCGAGCCTCACCCCGACTTCCAGATACACAGATCCCAGAGTCCGTGGGGTGCTGTGCGCTGTCTGTCTCCTGGTGCCTGCCACACTCGCGCTCAGCCTGTCCTGCTAGAAGTCGCTGGTGAGCAAATCAGCCACGGTGCCTGGACTACTGCAGTACCCAGCTTCCCCCCAGCACTGTCGCAAGGGGTTGGAGACCGCTTGTCTGGTCTCCTCGCTGCTCCCCTTATAAACTGTTCATGGCCTCCTCTAGGAGGGGTGACTCCACAGGAAAAGCCAGGGGAGGCGTTCTGGACAGAGCTAGGTCCCCAGTAACAGATGGTGTCGTGCTGGTGAGGTGCAGACATTAGCTCAGGTAATCCTTACAGAAGCCCAGCAAGGCAGGACCCTAGACCCCATTTTATAAACCCCCAGTTTAAGATTCAGCAAGCACAGTAGTGGCCTGTTGTTAAAAGCTGTGAGCATGAGAGCTGGAGCTCAAACTTAGGTCTCTGTGGTCATCATGCCAGGGTCATCGAGGGTTAGCGAGACACCCACTAACCTGCACTGTTCACAGGTCAGCCAGACAGAGATGGCCTGGAAGATTCTGCCGGCCAAGCATTACTGAGGCCTCACAGGCACACCTGCTCAGGGCGGCAGGCTGGAGGGCTGTAGAAGGCAGCGCTGACTCTCCAACTCAGTGTCTCATCCAGCTGTTCTCCCTACTCACTTTCCAGCTAGGAGTCGCCACAGGACACAGTGCTGGCCCAGGAAACCCAAGCAGAAGCCTGCTGAATGGGGTTTCTAAGGAAGCTTTTACTTTTCTGGTAAGGACCTCAGGATTGGCTTCCAGGCTTTGTGAGCTCTGATTTTCTTTCTTCTTTTTGACGGGAGCATGAGTGCAATGCCTGGGCCTGTGGCAGCCATCCTGTGGTCATGAGGGCAGCAGTGTGAGAACAAACCCACACATCAATGCTTCTGGCAGCACTGACGAGCCACTCAGCTATCCCCAGAACTACCTAGTTCTGGGCTTTGGGTTATATGAGAAAAACAACCTGTATTTAAGCTATTAAATGGGGTTTCTACTATCTATAGCCAAATGCAAACTTAACAAGTAGAGCAAGGGTCTTGGATGTGGGTGCCTAGGGTAGTATTGCAGACAGACCTCCATACTTCCTGACGGCCCGAGGGCCAATTCTGTCTTCAGGCGCTATTCGAAGCTTCCTTTCCCTCTGCCTTTGATTAGTGTGGCCCCGAGGCCAGCAGCACCACCTGAGAGCTGGGTAGAAAGGCAGGATCCCAGGCCCCGCCGCCACCTGTGAGCCAGAATCTGCACTTTAGTGGGTCCCCAGGTGACCTGCATGGTGTTACCATTTTGGAAAGTCCTGGTGTAGAGCAGCAGTTCCAGGTCCTGGCTGTGTGTGGATCAACACCTGGGCTTGGCCCTCGGACATTCTGATTTGATTGGTCTGGAGAGAGGCACCCAGAGTTTTCGAAGGGAAGAAATTGAGAGTGATTCTGATGGGCCATGGGGACACAGAACTGTGCTGGTCATTCTATCAGTGGCTCAAAAAGCACCCGCGTCTTCTGGGTAACGACAAGAAAAGCAAATTTTCAAGTCCCCCCAGACCTGCTGAGTCAGAGTCCACGGTGGGCCCGGGAACCTGCGGTTTTGCCAACCCCAGGTGACACTGATGCCCGCACAGGTGGAGAACCCCTGTTCCGTGGGGCAAAACACCTCCAAGGACGGGACGTGGGACAAGTCGTGGAGGGCGGACGTACCACGCGCCAGCTGTGGGCTGAGCACGGCCTGTCTCCTGGCGAGATGCGGCTTCCCCAGGGCAGACACCCAGCGCGCTGGCCTCCCTCTCCTGCCAACAGTGCCCTGCACAGAGGCGGCAGGAGGCACCTGCCAACATCGATCCATCAGGCCTCTATTATCCACCTGTCGCCTATCATCCACTGGAAAGGCCAGGATGGGTAGAGAGGATTTAAGAAGTGTTTCTGTCTTATTTTAGCACCCTTAAATGTCCCAGCTATAGAGCTTTCTTGTTGGAATCCTTCCCTCTAAACTGGGCAGTGTAATATTAATTTTTGGGCTAATTCTGGACTAAACTCTGCCATTATGTTCAGTAATCACAGCTAACTAACTACTCCAGTCCACCAGGACACTGACGCTTCAGATCCAACTCCCTCCCACCCGGAGCTGTCGCAGGTCCCCAACCAGGGACCCACGTTCTGCCCCCGGCCAAGGCAGGGCCTGCAGCTGCCCAAAGCCCAGGTGCCTACTGGCCGTGGGTGGGTCATTCTGAGCCTGCGGATCCAGAACATAAGAGCGAACCCATCTGAAATAGAACAGCGGGGCATCACCCTCGACGTGTGGAACTGAACAGGACTCAACAGGGCAGGCGGATTCAGACACGGCGAGGTGCCGTCAGGGAGCGGCTGCCTCCCCCTAGGACGGGGTTCTCCCGCCAGATGGGGTCCTCCCCCTAGGATGAGGGTCCCCCTGAGAACAGGGTCCTCCCTCTCAGGGCAGCGACTCTGTGTTGACTTCACGTCTTGGCGCAGGTGGGACCTGGACAAACAGCCTCCGCTCAAGTGGAGTGAGCCGCAGCCCTCCTGAAGGTCTGGGAACCGTCCAGGCCCGGAGGGTCCCAGGCACTTGGCTTTCCCGCTGCACTTTGGCCACACGTGGGGGAACGGCAGGGGCTGCCCTCCCACCTGTTGGGCTGACCGCCTGGAGCCCACCTGCCCCACGTTTAGACTCTGTCCTGGGGGGGACCCTTGTCCTAGGGGGGACGATTATTTTTTTAATCCTCCCAAAGCCAATCAAGCTAAAGTCCATCAACAGGAGCCTTAGGGGCAGGGTCACAGCATGCCACATGGAGCAGCCGGCGTGATGTCCAGGCAGCGAGTGGGGCGGGGCCCGGTGCCGCCTGCACAGGCGCTGGGGAGGTGCTGGCCCAGCGCGCCCGCCAGTGGATCCAGGCCTTGGAGCTGCTGCCACTGCCAGGCAGGGGCCCGCACTTAGGAATGTTCGTGTGACACCCCCCGGCACCCCCGCAGGCCTGTGGCCCCTGGACAGGTGAGAACCTCAAAGAAACAATGCCAGCCGATGTGGGACCTGGGTCATCATCCAAGAAGCGAGTGTCAAAAGCTAATTTGCATGTGCCGACAGCCCCTGGACCAGAGCTCTGGGGCTCCCCGCGCAGGTCGCAGAACAGCCGCAGAAAGGCGGGGCCACACCCAGCCCTGCACCTTCCCTCCTCGCCTGTGGCTTCAGGCACGTGTGTGGCCAGAAACCTTGTTTTGCCACATTTTAATTTTGGAAACTATTTTAAATATTTAGAAAAGTTGGAATGTTTTATGTTGGTTTCCTGTTTCCAAATGAAGCTAACTCTACTTAAAAATCAAAGGACATTGAAAGTCACGAACAGCTCTTAGAACAAAAGCCAGTGAGGAGGTTTCCCACGGGGCAGGGAGAGCTGTGGCTCCTGCCACCCTCTCTCCATCCTCACCCCGACACTCCTTAACCGGTGGCTCGCGTCGGTGAGTGAGATTCCGACTTACCCAGCACCCTGTAAGCACTCTGCTGATGGAACTGCTGCACATTGAAACAAAAGCTCCAATCTGTTTAATCACAAAAGCAGGGAAAATACAAATAATATCAAACATGCGCTTATTTAAATGATTGTGAAATTTTGAATATTTTCTAATATAATAATAAGTCAGCCTTGCAAACATTTGCTAACTGCTTTATCTGTGTCTAAGAAGTTTAGAAAAGCTAGCATTTTCTTATCTCAGGGAGTATGCATTAATAAATAAGCTCGGCATTATTTTCAACTTAAAAACTTTAGCTTGTTATTCTGAACAAATAGATATTTACTGAGCTGAATTAAGGGTACTCTTCTTAGAAAGCTGAATCTTATTTTAAACAGTCACTCAGGTCAATACAGATTACTAATAAAGTAGAAATTTCCACTAAATGTTGTAATAAAGACTGAAACAATTTAAATTAGTCCTTATCATAGACTTGCAAGACAAAGACTAGGATTTAAGAAGACTTTTAAAAGTGAACTTTCATCAAAAGACAGGCAATGCCATTTCTCTGCAAGATCTTACTATACTTATGTTCTCTTTGTAGCTCATTCCTGAAGACTAGATATTTGGACGTGGTGATGTTTTTTTCTGTGATTATAAATACTATTAATATTTTATAGCGTTCATTATTTTTACATAGCCTACAATTTTTTTTTAATGCTCCCAAAGCCAATGAAGCTAAACTCCATCAACCACACACTGCAGGCGAACGGAGCTTCAACCTGCCAATGCTCCCGTCTGTCCGTCAGTCCCGGGGCAACAGGCACTGATCTCTGAGGCAGGCAGCGCACGCGTTCGCTCTGCCGCGGCCCCTCTCTCTCTCTCTCTCTCTCTCACACACACACACACACACACACACACACACACACACACGACCCTTCTCACCAGGTTTACAACGTGTGCCTCAGGCAGGCAGCAGGTGGACACGGACTTGTTTTGTGCCCAGTTGGCACATGGGTCTGAGCCCCACCGGACCCCCCTTTGTTTGTGCCAAATTGAAACCAGCAGTCAAGGGAGGATGTCAAGACACTAACTCATCTCTGAGTTTCCCTTTTCAGGGCTTTTGAGGAAATCTTGAATTTGTCTTCAGTTAAATACCAAGTCCAGCCACGATTTTCATTTCTTTGAAGATGAGTGAGTGTGTGTTTCTAAGATTGAGAATCTCATTCAGGCCAGTGGAAGAAAAAGATTATTGGGTTCAGAGCTTAGCCTCAGGGGCCATCCTGGAAAATAACTGAATTATTATTGTGATTTAAAGGTTGGTCTGCGACTACTCTTCAGCAAATAGTTGGCAGAGGTGGTGGGTCAAGGTTAAAGCAGAAATTGCAGAAACAGAGTGACCAAGCCGTGAGCTCATTCTTGGTAAGAGACGGCGACGCCCGGGGTCTTCGAGGAGGCGGGGACGGTTACGGCACCAGCGGGGCTCCTCAACGTAAACGACGCACTGGGCTTTATTTTCAAATCCTATGAGCTGATGAAAAACGTTTAGAGTTTTTCTCAGGAAAAACTATGTACAAATATTTATTGGTGAAGTTCATCTTCCCAAATCACCTAAAGCCCCTCCGTGAAATTGTGAGGTTTTTGCAGCTCTTTTCTCAGTAAGTAATAAACACAGATGTCGTAGTGTCTCGGGTGGAATCATAGGCCGGTTCAACTTACTATTCAGCAAGAGAGTCTATAGGTCAATGTCAAATAACAGAACTGTCATCTTTAAAAGAAAAAGCCTTAACAGTACCTACATCTTTTGAATCGTCAGTACAATTTTTAAGAATCCCAGATATAAAATGTCTGGGTTACAAAACTTTTTTCTTTCCGGTCCTACGCCTAACACTTTAAGTGGCGTGAGGTGCGCAGCCCTACAGATCACCTGTTGTACTTCACGGCGGAACGAAATGCTTTGTTACCAAAAATCAGAAAGGAAAAAAAAAAACAAAACAAAGGGTAAAATGGGTTTATGTGCAAAATCTAATTTATCTTTAAGTTTTTTGAATGTATGGGGAAGTCTTTATATACTTTTCCATTATGTATTTGTAAAACCGTCACCATTTGACGTGGAGACCTGTTAGTTTTCCTTCCGCAGCAGCATCAGGGTGGGTTGGCACGACCTATTTCTTCTGGGTAAATTGAAGTCGTGCCGAAAGCTGTTCTTAAGTTGTCCTTGATACAGCAAATAGAAAAAAAAAAATCAAATAAAATAGAAACATTTTACAACATACTTATAATCAAAAGATCTGCCAGTTACATAAAAAAGCAATGATTTTGTCTGTGAGATATTTTTATCTGTACTTGAAAAGAGTTAATGGCATTAAAATTCACATGTTCTTTAAGTTAAGCCAGAAAAACTCAAATAAATGAAATCAGTGATGGGGAAATACCATGGGGAATGAAGGAAAAAACTCACACTTTGCTATAAAAATTCTAGTTTATAGATCATTCTGTAATTTAAAAATGTGTATTATACTGACTTAGAAAGTATTGGGGCAGGTTTTACAAAATTCCCGTGTTCACGAATAATCACATTTGGAATTGCTGTAATCAAACATTTATTTCCACATGTTCGAACCATATACAGTGGACGATTCACACCGACAGGAACAAGTTCTCACATCTCTCCCTGCACGGCATGACCTGTGAGTCGTTTGTTTTTCATTTATTGATGTAAAGAACTTTTAACAGAACAGAACACAAACATAGTCTGACACCAGTGACATCTCTGCTTTTTCCTGTCTCGCCAACTTTCCGATTTTCCTGCTAGGCTGCCCGTGCTCCCAGCGAAGCTAAGTCGGTCCTGAGTGTGTGCGCTAGAGGTGGTCTGTCCAAATTACAGTCTGTGATATTTTCAAAGAAAAAAGACCAAAACTGCAGACAGAGTTATGATTCAGGACACTAACACCAATGGTAAGAGTTTAGGTTCTCTAATATTTTACTAAAGACCAGAAAGAAATAACCATTGCTTTAAATTGTTTACTCTTTTGAATATATATTTTCCTAATGAGGGCCTGTGTGTGTACCTGTGCGCCATACACATGGAAAAAACAAATAAGTTTTAAAAGTCTCTTTTCTGATAGAATATGTAGTAACCATTATGCTCATAGAGCTTGACTTTATTTTGCCTTAAATATAGTTGCATTTTTAAAAGCATCAATAAGTTCAATTTTTTTTCTAACATCAAAGACACAAACACATTTTTTCATGGTCAAAAAATGATTCCACATAGTTTCTTTAGGAAAGTTTCTAATAGATTTGTAATCTATTTGTAATAGATTTTTCGTATCTATGGAAGAATATTTTTAGGTAATCACTCATATTTTCTCTCTATACATAAATATCATCAGTCTATCTAGTGATTTTTTTTGGGAAAAAAGGTGTACAATAGTGGTAGTTGTTTTAAAAAAACTATGGAATTTTAGAACTGGAAAGGATTGGAGTATCAACAAATTCTACCCCTTTATTACAGGTGAGGAAGTGGAGTGAGAAATCCTCTCTCTGCTTCAGTTCCCCTCCCTGGGCCCCCCAACTGCGCACACCGACTGGGGGTGGGGGTGGGGGGGCCCAGCCTGCTAAGCTGGTGCAGAAAAGCCGGAAGGAGAATGGGAGAAAAACACCTCTGCTGTGATTTCAACTCTCCCCTTTGCAAAGAATGCTGAGAACTAACACCCAGGATTTCCTTCTTAAGAGAAAAAGAAAGGGGAATTTAATTTTCTTCCTAGTATTATGTAGAATATTTTGTAGATCAAATTTTAACACAGCTAAAAATCAGCAAACAGACCTGCTGGTATAAACGTTTCTCACCCTCTTTTTTTCAATGAAGCACTGTGTCGGAAGAAACTTTTCAAAGGAATAAACAAGTGCTCACTCCGTATCTCGGTACCAGTAATTAGCAAATGAGCACAGGGTTTTAACACAAAGGACTGGAGCCCGGCCCAGGGCGGCTGGGGTGCTGGCTGGGTACAGGAGCAAGGTTATCACCCACCCCAAGCGTGCACCGGAGAAAGAAATGAGGGTTTGGACTTCTGTGGCATTAGACAAGCAACCACGATAAATACAATGATTTGAAGTCACTTGGGCTGGAAACGTGTGCGCAGCCCAGCAATAAAGAAACACCCGAGGCCTGCCGCGGCTTTGTAAAACGCAAAGCGGGGACCAGGCGACCCTGCCAAGCCCAGGGAAGGGCAGGTAGGGAACCCCACGCCTCGAGCTTCCACAGGGACAAAACTGCACAGTGGAGAGTCTGAAAACAATTGCTTTTTAGCCCTCTAGCAACACTTTTTAATTAGTTCAAATGTTTACATGTTAATGGTTCCTGTAATAAACTTAGGGTAGAAATGTATTTATATAATTTTTAGGGGCCGTTGGCATTTCTGATTCTCTGACGTGCAGTCCGGGGGGAGTGGTTGGAGTCATAAGGAAATGCGTGCCCGGGCCGGATGAGCCAGAACACCTCTGATTTTATGTCTGAAGGTATTTTTGCAACAAAAGAAGTAAACCCTTTTTCCCTTACATTTTAATTTATATTAATTATTTTAAATGGCTGTAGAATTTTTACTATTTCCTTACTTTTTAAAAATTTGATTTGCTATCTGATTTAGTCAGTTTATATTTTATGATTTCTAGTCTAGCACTGAAATCAGCATGGTTTAATTTCCAAGGCTTATGCTACCTGCTGGAAGGCTGGCCTGGGCAGGTTAGCTTAGTGGTTAGTACCTTTTCTCATTCCTTAAAAGTTGCCTGGCACTTCCCAGGTAAAAAATTTCTGTAGCTTCTAGGTATGAGTAGTTCCTTATTTTAAAAAAATTTTTTTTAAAAAAAAGAAGAAAAAGAAGTGGATTATATATCTTGAAATCCAGGAGCTATAAAATTATTTAAAGTTTTAAGTCTTATCAAATATTATCAGTGAGGTAAAGCTTATTTCAAATTAGTATGCTCCCCATCTGGAACTCACAGACACAGCGCTGTCGTCCGTGGCTCCGGGCCGTCCCCTGCCTTTGTGGACACTGAGAGCATGTCCCTGTCCCCGTCCTCTCCTGTCATGTGACCTGATGCCCGTCTACTTGCTCAAGTGGCATGAAAAGCCGATATTTTCTCTTAATGCAGGTGGGCAGCTCTGAGTGCAGTCATCTTGGGATACTGCTGAGAGTCTCACCCGTGGGCGTTTTCTACAGCATCTTCCGTCATAGATGTAAAAAACCCCACAATTAGGAGGATTCATTTTTATTTTGGAAAAAAGCAAAAAATAAAAGTTTCAGGACCCACCAAGATACACTTAGATAATGCTTAAGTCTAAGCTGTCAACCCTTGCCGACTTCCCTTGCAGAACACCGTGGACGTGTATCCACCAGACGACCCTCGCCTCAGACTGCACTTTTTCCATTGGAACAATCAAGGAACGTGATTCAGAAATAATATTACATCCTGCATTTTATTCAATTTCATATGACAAAAATAGTAACCTAGACTAAGACATCCATTTCAATCAGCAGATGTGTCAAGCCACAAGATTTAATAATAAAAAATATTGGATCTAGGTATCAACTCCCAGCTGGTTCAGGGAGGCCCCTCGCCCCACATGGTATTATAATATAAAAATAGCGTCTCTCTTCACCACGCAGGGAGGGACGACGTGGCCCTGAACACAGCGCGGTGTCACTGTACCTTCATCAGCCATCTTATTTACAGCACTTTACATTTTCCTCGTCTTAAGTTATATACACATCCTTTTGGGAGCAGAGAGAACACTACATGGTACGAAATACTAACGAAAAAAAAGCCACACCAAAAGGACACAGATAAATAATAGAACATTCAACTGCTGAAACACAGCAACATTAAGCCACCTCGGTTTGCTCTTCCCAATGCCTGCGACGCCCTCAGTCACTCATCCTGCGAGGAGAGATGGGGTAACACGGGGAAGTCACACCTCACCACCGTGGAAAACAGAGTTGTAGAGTTCAACGTTCATTTCCAACAGAAATAAACAGCTAATGAGTCTTTGAAACTGTTTTTGTTAAATGACACGTTGGCAGGAATAGCCCATCCTCCTACAGTGATTTTGTTGTCAGAAAGATTGTTGTTTTTCTGTCTCAACTGAGAAGACTTCACCGTCTGATCTCTCTGCAGGGCACGCGACTCCTTGCACCGCTACCCAGCTACCCTCGCGTCTCATGAACGACTCTGCTGTTGGAAGTTCGTAGCGTCAGGTTCCACACGCCTGCGACGCACAAAAATGAGGTAGTTCACGCAACACTGTGCCAGGCTCTGAGCCGGCCCTGCCAACCAGCTCCTGCCCTTCTCCTCACTGGACGCAGGTTAGACACCGTCGTCGGTGCGAGATTGTATTCTGAATAATCAGAGGATGTTGTGCTTAGCTTTCATCTGAGAAGATAATAAATAAACCAGGAACGAAGAACATTTCGAAGTTATGACTGATTGTTCTGCCGGACACTTGCTATCTCTCCGGTTCATTGCACTCAGTGGCCAGAGCCCCGAGGAAGTCAAAATCCTGTCTGTGGTGTGTGAGAAAGAGACAGAACAGCTCACGGTGAAATTATACCTGCACGACGTTCTAGTTCTTTCCTGGCTTGCACTGCTGTCACAGTCCTAAGATTAATTCATCCAAGTTTCGATAGGGGTGGTCACAGTTTTTAAATGGGCTTTGTAAAAAAGTTAAATAAATCATTTTAATTTAAGAAACGGCAGGCCCTATTTTATTGAGGAGCTGACAAGTCTTGGTGGCTTTTAAGTAGCATAGATTTCTCATATTGTTTGACCTTAAGACAAAACAAGAAACTGTAACAGTTTGTTTTTTTTTTTTCATTTTCCTTAAACCGAAGTACTATTTATAAAATACTTTACATCTTTTTAAATTCTCAAATTATAGACAAACCTCCCTAATACAAAATACTAAAAGTGCAATAGTATAAATTAAGAGTTTGCAACCACGTTATACAAACATTACCTTTTTATTGTACAGCTTTGATAATGTGAAATGTTTACTCACAACTGTTTATAATGTTGTGAATAATTTACGGTGATATTTGTCTGTAACTTATTCCCCAATCATTGGGCTACAGACCACACTAGAAAACAACTGTCCACATAGCAGCTACAAACATTTAAATTAAAAAAAAAAAAAAAAGGCTTGTTACTGACAGGTACTTGCACACAGAAAGCATGCTATCTTTCCCAATAGAACGTCACAATTTTGCCTGCATTGAAATAATCCACTTATTTATAGTAGAACAAATCTTGCTTTAAAAAAAAAAAATCACATAGCCAGATGTATTCTGCAGTACAAAAGCTTCATTTAAGGTTGGGGCTCTTATATTGTCTGTTACCCGCATAATCTTAACATTATAAATACTACGGACGAAGATACTGTTGTGATACACAGCATTGGGAGGACGAAACCACTTCTTTAGATGAAGAGTTCTGAAAACATAGTTCAAGTTTCTGACCAATTCAGACAAAACCAGCACAGAGCGTCACTGGGACCCCACAGGGCACGGCCTCCCCCCTCGCAGAAATCCCTAGGTTTTAGGAGGAGCGAGCGGATGTGGTCTGACTGCTTCCTGCTCCTAACGCGGTTTTCCAGCACTTCTTTTTTTGACTGAAATTGACTTAAAAGGCTGCGGCGTTCTCAAGAGCGGTCGCGCTCACTTGAGGGAGGCGCCCGCAGCGCTTACTAGATGACCTCTCGGCAGCCACATGGTGGAAGTATTTTCTGTGACGAGTAAAATCTTAGTGAGGACCTGGCGAGAAGGGTCAGAGCCTGACACTCCAACTTGGGAACATGGACCCAGGACCGACGTGCGGGGCGAGTCGCGGGGCGTTCAGCTAGTTTATGCCGATCTCTTTGTCCTCGATGAACCTCGTGAATGGACGGCTGGCTGCCGTTTCTGAGCTGGCCTTGTCCAAGCCCACGAGGGGCGGGCTGCTGCCGGTGCGCGCCTTGTCCATGCCCCCCGCCACGGTGCCCAGGGGGGGCATGGCGCCGCCCCCCAGACTTACTGGGAGCTGGGGGACGCCTCCGTTCTGGATGACAGAGATCTCATTGTTCTTCATGGCGAGCCCGTTGGTGAGCGCTGCAGCGTACTGGTTCCAGAAACTGGGGTCCACGTTCATTGCTCGAGCTGCCAGATCCTTCTGGAACATTTCCGAGAACTTCAGGGCGTCGCCCCCTAGCAGCGCCATGGGGTTTTCCACCGAGAGGCGGCGGCCACGCCGGGCGGGGGCGTTATTCCACATGTGTGTCCCCATGTGCACCTGTGTGAGACACGAGAGACAGCCCACAGGTAAGCAAGTCCACACACACGAGGTGGAGCTGTCCTGTCCATACCGTTGCACAAACGCCTCCCCATCCTGAGAGTGTGAGGACAACAGAGCACACTCGGGTGAGCTTTTCTGAGCACCTTCTACTCACATAGGGAACATTTCATCTTATTGGATACGAAAAGCAAAACCAGCAAATGTGAGATAATGAACATGTTCTTTCCACGGACACACGTTAGAATAACTTCTCCCTGAAGGTGTAAAAGCTATGAGGCCGCCTAGAGAATGTTCTAGAACTCCAAGGGTCAAGGGTCTTGCCCCATTGCCTCAACCGGGCCCTGGCTCTCCTGTGTGCCCTCACCCCCTAAATCTTCTAATACTCGAACTCTTTGCATCTCTCCCCCTGCTTTCTCTCAGACAAGAAAGAAACATGAATTCTAAAGCATCCCGGGGCCACCTGAGGCCAGCAGGCCCCCAGCGGCTCCCATTCCAATGAGGCACACCGGCGGAGGTAAAGGTATCGATCTTTCCGCTGCAGAGGCCGCAGAGGCCCACACACGCTGGCTTCGCAAACATGCACTTCACACGGGACGGAAACAGCCCTCTGAGCTGAGATCGGGCAAAAGCACAGGCCTGAAGGCGTCACCCCACCCGTCCTCACACCTTGCACTCTGAGCATGCATGGTGTTGCCATGATCTCACACACAGACACCCTGGCGTCTGCTCTTCCCTGCCTCGCACCTGTGAGCTTCTCACCACGCGCCCCTCCGTGGGCCCTCTCGGCAGCCACGCGGACAGGATAGAAGCCTCTAGAAGTCGCTGAGCACTCCTTAGCTTTGCATTATTTGTATGATGTGTGAGCGTTAAAGGCCACGTTTATTTTTTATCAGATTCAAGACAGCGTTGGGCCCTGGGCCTGCACACTAAGTTGCAAAGTGTGTGCCCTCCCACCAGCCCTAACACAGGCCGCAGCCATCAGATGCTCAGCCCCACGAGCCCCTGGAAGGGAGAAGCCCAGACTCAAGTTCCTCTCACAGCTGCTTAACGGGATGCTGCCGCATAAGTGTGTGTGCATGCACACATTGGACATACCACACACACCACACGTGCATGATACCCATGCTGTACCTGTGTGAATACACTACACACAATGCTACACATGTACGTGCACACTCAAATGCACATGCATGGCTGCCATACACATTACACATACACGCTCATATGCACATACATGACCCACATACCACACACTATGCACACACGCATGCACATACATACATGACCCTACACCCCACGTGCCATACATTACATACATAAAACACATACACGCTCACATGCACATACATACAAGGCTCCACACAGCACACACTGCACACACATACATGACCCCACACAGCACACATTACGCACATACAAACATGCACACACGCTCACACGCAAGACATCTCATTTCTCTGGCCAAGAGCAGGACCCTGCTGATGTGTCTAAGGCAGGTGGCGGATGTGGCCATCCATGAGCAAGTCCCCTCGTGGCCCTGGGAGCCGTGGCAGCCGGGGCCTGCCGTGTTCTTACCTTGAGGTTGCCCTTGGTGGTGAAGGCCCTGCCGCAGATGGTGCAGCCGAACGGTTTCTCCCCGGTGTGGGTTCGCTCGTGGATCTGCAGGGCGCTGGCCGAGGAGAAGGTCTTACCGCAGGACTGGCAGTTGTGCTGCTTGGGCGTCCGGCGCGGTGGAGGGGCCAGCATGGGCGCAAGGCCCGGGCTCATCACTGTCTGAGGCCCAGCAGGGACCTGGACTCCCGCCGGCAGCGGCGGGCCCTCGCCCAGCGAGATGGCCTTGCTGTGGCCGTTCACTTCCGTTTTGATCATGGGCGCCATGCTGGAGACCAGGCTAGGAGTGCTTTGGCTGGGACCTAGAGCAAAGTTGGGGTCAAACACCTGAGAAGGCAGCTCTTTCAATCTGTGCGTCAGTAAGTGCTGTTTTAAATTACCCATAGTGGAGCACCCGCGCCTGCAGACCGTGCAGACAAACGGACGCTCCTTAGTATGGCTGCGGTGGTGGATTTCCAACGCGCTCTTGCAAGCAAAGGGCTTGCCACAGACACCACACACAGTGCTCCAACACTTACCCCGCTCTCTGCTCAGGAACAGCAGGCTGAAGGGGGCTTCCTCCTTGATGGCTGGCCGGCCAGGGGGGCCAGCTGTCAGGTCCAGGGCGCCTCCGTTTCCTGGGGCAGGGGGCGGGCTGTCTGGCCTCTCAGTCTTGAGCACGATCTCCTGTGGCTCCACCTGGGCGCCCAGGCCCGGCGACTTGGAGCGGAAGCTCTCGCCATTGCTGTTGGTCGGGGACAGCGCCTGCGAGGACGAGGACTCGGACAGTGCTGGGCTGCCCGCGCTGCGGCTCTCCAGGTCACCCACGGCCGACGAGGAGTCGTTGCTCAGGCGGTCACTCTCCCCGGACCCATTTTCCACGGACTTCAGGCCGGTCAGCTGCTGGCAGTTCATGACAGAGTCGATCATCTTCATCTGATTCTCAAGGGCGGCAATGCTGGAGATGACCGAGGGCGGCGAGGGTGGGCAGGACCCCGCGAAGGACAGCAGCGGCTTGGACGCGTCACTGGTGGCGTCCTTCAGCTCTGCGTCCTCCTCCATGGAATTGTCGTCGATGTCATCGTCGTAGCCACTCAGGGTCTCTGCGTTCTTCTCCTCGTAGCCGAGCTCCGAGTCCATGGCGTCCTGGAAGCCCTCGGGCAGGGGCGTGTTGGGGATCTGTCCGCCCGTGTGCATGCGGATGTGCTGCTGGAGCACCACGGCGTTGGTGAACTTCTTCTGGCAGATGGGGCAGGAGTGCTGCACCCTCAGAGGCGGCTTGGCGCGGTGCACGCCGAAGTGCGTCTTCAGGTTGCCCTTGGTGGTGAAAGCGCGGCCGCAGATCTTGCACTTGAAGGGCCGCTCGCCCGTGTGCGTCCGGTAGTGCATCTTCAGGGCGCTCTGGCAGCTCAGCACGCGGTGGCAGATGACACACTGGTTCGGATCCGTCATCTTCTTGTCGATGTTCTCCACCAGCTGCTGCAGCTTTGAGGTTTCTGAAGTCTGCATGGAGTCCAGCAGCCCGCCGAAGGGAAACTGCGCCTTGAACGGGTCGGGGACGGCCGAGAGCCCCGGGCTGCCCAGGCTTGCGGACGCGTCGCCGGCCAGGATGCCGCTGGCCGCAGACGTGGGCGCCGAGCAGGCCGGGCCTGCGGCTGGGGTGTCCCCTGTCCTCGCGTTCGTGCCGGGGAGCCCCAGCGGCTCTGGCTTCGTCAGGGACGCGCTGAGGAGCGGCTGCGGGGACTCGGCGGCCACCAGGATGCCGGACTCAGGGTTGTTGAGGCCGGGGGACAGGGAGGTGCACTCGCTGGAGGCGGGGGAGGGCCTCTGCGGGGAGCGGCTGGCGGGGGTGACGCTGGGGGAGTCGGCGTAGCCGTGGGTGCCGGGGACGGTGGGGGGCAGCTGCAGCCCCACCGACGTGGGCACTGTGGGCAGCACGGGCTTGCTGTCCAGCCAGGTGGTCACGGGCTTCTCCGGGGGCAGCGACATGCCGTAGGGGATGCCCGAGCAGGTGGGCACGTTGTCGAGGTACTCCGGGACGGGGTAGGGGTTCATCTGGATGTGGGGGTACTTCTCCTTGTGCCTCTGGAAGTGCACCTTCAGGTTGCCTTTGGTCGAGAAGCGGTTCCCGCAGATGTTGCACTTGAAGGGCCGCTCGCCCGTGTGCGAGCGCAGGTGGATCTGCAGCGCGCTGTCGCTGCCGAAGACCTTGGCGCAGAACCTGCACTTGTGCTTGAAGAAGGGGTCCTCGGCGCTGGCCTTGGGCTCGAACACCGACACGTTGGGGGGCTTGCCCTTGCGGTGCTTCATGAGGGCCGACAGCGGGTCCAGGGCGTTGGCCGTGGCCGCGATGCTGACCAGCGGGTTGGGGAAGATGACGCTGCTCGCGGAGGTGTGAGGTAGAAGCGGGCCGGGCAGGCCGGGGCCCGGCAGGCTGGGGGCCGAGCCCGGCGGCGGTGCGGGGCCCGGGCCGGGGGGCGTGGTGGCGCTCGGGGGCTGCGGGGCGCCCGGGGCGGGGCCCGGGGCCGCGGGCTCAGAGGGCGCCGCCGGGCCGCCGGGGGTGCTGGCGCCCGACGCGGGCCGCGACAGGGGCTGCGGGCCCTCGAAGGCGGCGGGGGCGGCGGGCCCGGGGGCGGCGGCCGAGAGCGAAAGGGCCGGGGGCGCGGCCAGCCCGGGCAGGGGCAGCTGGCTGGGCGCGGGCGCCGGCGCGCTCGGGGCGGCCGCGGGGCTGAGCGAGGGCCGCGGGGGCTGGCGGTGCATCAGGGCCACCTGGCTGCGGATCTGCTCGATGAGCTGCAGCTGGTGGATCTGCTGCTGCTGCAGGGCCAGGAGCTGCTCCAGGATCATGGGCACGGCCGCCGCCGCCACCCCGCCGCCCGCGCCCGCGCCGCCCGCCGCGCGCGCGCCCTGCGAGAACTGCGCCACGGCCACCTTGGTGCTGAGCAGCGTCTCCAGCGTCACGTTGGTGCTGGGCATGCCGTAGGCGGGCGCGGGCGCGGGCGCTGGGGCGGGCGCGGGCCGGGCCGCGCCGGGGGCGCCGGGGCCCGCCAAGCCCTGCTCCGCCGGGGGCTCCACGTCCATGGGCTCGGCCTCCCGGGCCTCCCGGGCCTCCCTGCCGGCCGCGCGCGCCTCGGCCTCCGCGCCCTCCGCTTCCTCGGCGGCCTCGCTCTCCGTGTGCTCGCTCGGGGAGCTGGCGGAAGAAGGTTCCGGAAAGTCCTCGGAGGGCGGCGCGGGCTCATCCTCGTGCACGATCAGCACCGGCGGGTTCTTGGGGCAGTTCTTCTTGTGCTGCAGGAAGTCGGCCCACTTGAAGAACTCGGCGCAGCACTGCTCGCAGACGCTGGTCTCCTCGCCCGCGCTGCGGCTCTCGGGCCCGCTGTCCGCCTCCTCCGCGCCGTCCCCCGGGGCGCCTGCAAAACGAGAGAGCGTCAGCGGGGCGCGCGGCCCGCCCTCCGCCTCGAAATTTTGCACATGGTAAAATCAATATTTTTTATTCTGTACAAATTACCCCACTTCAACATTTCTGACGTCCCAGCGTGTGTATTCTACGACTCTTTCTAGCTAGCTAATCATTTTCTTAGCACAATCCATCAAATTATGAGCCTCTATCAATTGTGGATACTGCTGCTTAATGAAATTCCATAGACGCCATCGATTTCCGATACCGTCATACGGTCCGCAGCTGCCCTGTCTGCCAGCACAAAGCCGCCTTCGACGGGCTCATTACGGTTCCCTCTGCTATCGGGCTTCCTATTTCCAGCAAAATTAGAGATGCCTTTGCCAGTCCGCTCAGCATTGCTCAGCGCACCCGTCCGTCCCCTCCGGGACCGCAGATGCATCATATGCGCGGGACGTCGCAGCCGGATTGTCCTCCTGTAGGACCTTCCAAATCCACGGGCATTATTTCATCTAGGAAATTTCAGCTAAATACTTTCATTTGTAAAGGTAACAAAGAAAACAGGAGCACTTTTTGCATCTGCTCAAAAAAACAATACCCCCCCCCGCCCCCACTAAGAGGTGGAGCAGATCAGTGCAGTATCTTTCTATGCCTTTGCACTCCCCGTACAGGTAGGGTCCTTCTCTACATTTCGGAATTTGCCAAATTAATATCAATATAACCTAGGCCTAAAATTAATCATGTTTAATACAATTAATTGGCTCTGTCAGATGCAATATTTCTTGGCAAAATGAACTAAAATTACATGTTATTGTTATTAGCCAATAGAGTTCAGTGGCTTGCTAACAAACTAGAAATTATATATTTAAAGTTCATTTATGTTGACATGTTTAACATGAGAATGCTGTAGTCAGACACACTTTCTGTACCTATTTTCATCCATTCTCATAGAAAGACCTAGCAAATTATATGCTTGTACCATAGTGGAAAACCCTCTAATTGGTTACACATGTTTAATTACTGTTGCAGGCAGCCACTTCCTCGTCTCCCCTTACCCTCTTGTGCCGAATAACAACCACGTTTAATGAACGACTCTAATTCACACCTGATCAAATAAATAGCTACACGGGAATGAGAAACCAACATAGGATAGCATTTCTGGCTCCCAGTTTTTGGGAAGTTGGGGTGAAAAGTAATTTCCAATAATTACTCAGGCTCTATGTGCTAGCCCGGATACTACTGACTCATAAGTGCTTTTTGTCAGTTTAAGGATGGAGTGACAGCAACAACTCGGTCTGCACAGAGAGGCATGACAGCAAGTCAGCTTTGTTAGATGTGCATAGTTGAGCATGAGAACGAAACATCCTCAAGTCTGTCCCCCAAATAATCACTGTTGTAACACCAAATGTATTTGCTAAAATGTCACCAATTTTTTTCTTTTACAGTTTTGGAAAAAGAATAATTCAGCACTGAGTTCAATAGAGAAATCTAATTAAAAAAAAATGTCCTGTAAAAACACATAGTTCCTCCACTGGAAAAGGAAAACATTTTTCGAGGCCAGTTTGTGACTCTCCATGAGGCCATTATATCCAGGTAATTTATACATGCCTTTAAAAAATTATTGGCAGTGTTCAATTAGCATCTTCTTCACTGGCTAAGCCATTTGCAAGGGAAAAGAAGTTGGAGCTGCAGCCCATAAGGCCTGCTAGACTTTCAAACTAAATCCGGTGCTGAAGATCAGACTACCGCAGGAGCCTCCTTGCTGTGTGGAGGAAGGAATGTGAGAGGCATCTGCAAGGAAGGTGACTGTGGCTGGAAGCAGAAACACAGTGATCCACACTGCAGACAGGCACAGCAGCAAAACAAACGCTCAGAGTGCTGGGCTCTGCCCAATGTACGCAAAACTAATTTTAAACCTGCTAAGGTTATGGAATAAGGCAAAAACAAACAAACAAAAACAACAGCCTAAAATCTTCAGGTAAATAATGTCTTAATGATTGATAAGAAGTAAGGACTATCTCAAATTCTAGACATGTATTCTAGAAATTATTACAAAAATGCAAAGAATTTTTATTTTTCAATTTCTTTTTAAGAGTGGAATGGTATGCAGACCTATGTATTAAAAAAAAAAAACTAAGTGGCCATTAAAAAGTTCGTCTGCCCTAAGCAATCAGATATACATAAAAAATTATTATAACTAAACAAGGAAGAGAATATTTTAAAAAGTTGTTTTCCAGTATTTTTGAACTATGAATAAAAAGTATTATGGAAAATCCCAAGAATTAAAAATTGCTAATTCCTTGAAATATTTTCTACACTTAACTCCTTGGAGGAGACAAAATGTATAGCTTATATGGTATACAAAAACTTTCACACAGTATATAAATTTAAAATTTTATACAGTATACATCTTATTAAAAGAATATTTTTTCTTTATGACTGTATCAGGGACAGTTCACTGAAAGCATGCTTTAAAATTAGGTTGATTTCTGGATCATATAAAGAGAGTTCAGTGTTGAAAGAATTAATAAATATAAATAAATTATATTTTTAGAAATGAACATTTCCCAGATTTTCTTTGTAACAAACTATAGCATGTGACACAGAGAAATACCACTTTTGCTTTTCACAAAGACCTTGTGCTTTTTTTCAAAGGTCTTAACCAAAACAAATTTCTATTTACCTTAATGATTTGCATTTTCACATTCCCATTAGTTTTTTATGTGTTAAGTATGTTTAGAGTTCACTTCCAAATTCAAGGATGTTGGGAAGTGTTCCCATAAGTAATTTCACTTTTTCTCATCAGTTGGTTTGCTAAATTACAAGTTCTTAACAATTGCAGAAAATGTGCATAGAATATTTTGGCACTTTCTGTCAAATAATAAAAGTCATTTTGTTTAAACAATTATACATGATAATTACCTCAATACAATTCAGATATTCTTGTCAAAGTAAAATAATCTTCTACTTACAGTTCTTAAAAGTTGAAGAAGGAAATTGTGTAAAAAAAAAAAAAATGACATTCTGACTATTTGGACCTGTTAACAGTTTATTTTGTTAAAGAACCGAAGGAAACAGGCAATTGTTGGATTTTATAAGCAAAGCTCAATTATAAATTTGACTTTTGACTAAAACATACCTTAAAAACTACAATTAGTAAAGGAAAAAATTCTTTTCATACAATTGAGATTCATTTTGGGCAATTAGCATTTGCATAAAATACCAATAGCATGTTTACTTTCACTGTTATGCTCACCTGCTCAAGCTATGACTGTTTCACTACCAAAATGGGATTGTGACAATCGTTCCATGAAAGTTATCGATAAGGCCAAATTTCATAAAACGGTCTTGAACAAAAAGAATACAGGGGAAAAACTCTCACGTATCACATACGAAACTGAAATTTTGTCTGCATACTTTAAGAATGTTATTAAACAACAATAATAAGCACTTCAACTGAACTGAGTTGTAGGAAATAAAGTGAGCATATTTTACTAAGGATAGAAATCTTTAGAAGTTGCAAGACTCTCCATTGCCAAGCAGAGTCAGAGTGTTGCCTTCTCATGCCTCTGAACAGAGTGAAAGAATTAAAATAAGTTATCATAACCTGCTTCCACGGCTCTTCTCGTGAAGATGATCAAATGCACGTCACAGTGTGTGCGTGCTAATACACACTTTTTGTTATTTTTAAATGCTTTCTGCAAGAAGAAAACCCATATGGGAAAAATCTGAATGCAGTTCCCAATTTCATCATATAATTTCTAAAGCACTTTATCCTGCCATTGTTTAAAGCCAGTATCATGTCAGATTCAAATGTATTTAACCATCTTTTCATTAAGCTTACATTTTTAACTGGCCTTTAGGCTCCAAAAATAGAAGTTATTACATCCATTAGTTAATATGGCCAACGTAATTTATTTTTTGCACACTGTTCCACAACTAAGAGATTTGAAACTGTAAACAGGCAAGGGATTAAACTGTAATTAGGCAGGAATCTTGTAGTACGTAAGGATTATATTAGGGCAAGTTAAGAAAAATGCCAACCAATTCACCAAGTGACATAGCTGAGCCAACATTCTTCCCGTGTTGGTGAGCAGGAATGTTGGGCAAGACTACCTTGAGAAGGTCTCACACACATTTGCTGCTCTGGGTAACACTCCTTTGCTGATGTCAATATGTATCAACCCCCTGTTGCCATGGTTACCTGCACCATTGAGACTAAAAATTATACAGTTTACAGCTATCCCAACATTTGCTATTTATATTTAAGATTCTCGGGGTTTCTCTCTCTATCACCGTGCATACATTCTTGAGCAAGTTTTCTGTTTCTCAGTTGTACTGAAGAGGGGGAAAGGTCCCACCAGTCATTTAGAGGAAATAGCTAACAAAAGGGCAGCTTCAAAGATGATAATTTTTTAAAGAAATGCATTTTTTTCCTGCTCACTAATATATACCTAGGGCCTAACAAAAGCGTTCCTATTCTTAGGATGGACTCTCAGGGTGAAAGGAGCCTCTCAAACTGTTCCACTGTTCTCTCAGCTTTAATTCCTGGCCTGTTACAGAATACATAGGTATTATGTTTTCACTGTCTTCTAAAAATGATGTACCAGAAGATAGGCAGAATTTTTAGCCCTGATGACCTTTTTAAAGGCACAAGTGAAAAACATCATGGTGATATATATAAGAACACTTGAGACATAATGTTTCTTTAAAAATTCCAAACTACAGTTCTTAGTAAGGTTTTTAATTTTCTCTTTTCAAGGAGTACAGTGGCTTGTAAATAAGCTAACCACTTACAAAGTAAGAGTAAAATAGGTTTTTTACAATTTTATCCATCTCAAAAGCTCACCTTTATTCTGCTACACTTTTGCAACATATTTTAATTAATTACAATTAACAAAAGGAGAAGCAAAACTTGCTTAGCGCACAGGAAAAGGGATGTTAACTTCTCCACTTTAATAACTTTAAAATGCCACGTGGATCTTCAGGAAAGGAAAACCTATTTTCTGTGTGCTTTTCTGTCTCTTAAAAATCTAGAGAGCATTTTTCAAGTTTTCCGAAATTGTTAGGAGACACTTATTTTCTTGCAAATTAATTCTTTTTAACTCCTTATGATAGCTTTGAATCCCATAAAGAAAGATGAATTATCACATACTGAGCCCAAGCTGTGAAACAGGAGGAGACAAATAGAGACCCCTACTGTGTCTAACAATGTAGAAGAAATTCCAGATGCAATAGAAAAATTTTCTGTCCTTTTCCTTAGACCTCGAAGCTCGTGTGCACCGCGCTGAACGGTGGAGGGCACTCTTGCTATGCGCAAGGCCGGCTCTGACCCGCACGTTCCTGCGTGCCTGCTCAGAGGCCCGCATCTCAAATTTGTTAAGTCACGGCCACCTGTGGCACAGTCGCCAACTGTCTTTCTGTTTAAAACATTTGCAGCTTTTAATCTGTGCGGTGAAGCACCAGGGAGCAAGACACTGTCTCCTTTATGGGCGTATGCAGACGGGAGCAGGACAACACTCACATTTGCCCTAACTGCGCCCAGCACCGAGTGAGATGTCTGTTACACTTCAGGGCTGCACAATCGTTCTTTCACGGAGCTTCAACATGCTTGTGGTGAATGCACATATATCGCTATCTGTGCCTAGTGAAAATGCACACACCTGAAATATGTCAGCCAATGCAAGCAATTTCAATCAAAATTTCTTGAGCCGGTGAAAGCAAGGTTTTGCCATGTTACTTCTGGTGAAGATGTGAATGTTTTAAATTCAGAGGGTGTGGTCTCACAGACTCGACACATGAAATTAAATGTGATATTTCATGACATGCTGCCTTGAAAGTACCTATGCAACCACCCAAACACTGGCCACTGCTCAGGTCCACTATGCACAGAAATAAACAAATGAGCAAAACAACTTAGATGTGTAAATGGCTATGTCTAAATAGCCCTAGAGGGCAGGAGCCATCCTGTGTCCAGGATCGAGGCTGGGATCAACTGTGACCATTAGACTGCTCGTACTGGGGGCCAGGTGATTACATCATTTCCATTATTTGTCATCATGTCATGACACTGTTTCATCTGCATGGGCAAAGTTTGCACGTATGCAAAAAATCATCCTGGAAAAGCCACTGCCGGGGTCGTGGAAGCCAGTGACTCTGCATGTATACAAATCATACAATAGAATCATCACACAGTGCAGTGAAGGTCACTCTCGAAAAGAGGACCCGCATGCCAACGAATTAAGACAAAGTGCCGCGGCACCTGCAGGGTTAATTAAACAGTTCAAGATGCAATAGCTACACAAAAGAAAGCCGTTTTCTCTTCTTTAAGAACTATAAACACTTGTGCTGAACCAGACGGGTGTTTGATAAGCTGCGTGCACAGAGCAAGCTCGCGGGATCTCTAGTTAACACTCAGATTCAGTATTAACACTTAACGGAACAGTGGTGAGCCCTGTTGCCAAGGTCAACAGCACAGATGCACTAATTGTATTATGAGCTTGACATCTAGTGGCCACCCCTGGCAGGGCAGAGCAGGCAAAGGTTAAATCAGCAAGGCTTGTCAAGGCTCTTCTAACTACCCACCTTCAGGGAGCGTCGGGAAGCTGGCCAGCCCTGTGCGGCCCACCTTTTCACAGACTTCAGACAAAAAGGCTCTCTACCCGAGCTGGCCGCTAATGCTCTCAGAGAATGCAAAGGGGTAGGGATTTTAGATGGTAGGCATAACTAATCTGAAGGTGATTGAAAAAGACAGGCCCACAGAAGAAAATATTTAGACACCACACTGGCATCGTCAGACCCCTTTGGTGGACACTGTCTCAGTCTCAAGAACTCTTCCCTTTAATTAAGAAACAAATCAATCTTAATCTCTTAGTCTCATAAACAGAGACTATTCCATTATCTTATTACAATTAATATTTACACTTTCTATAATATGGCTTGCCTTGTTTGCATGGAAATCACACAGTTAACTGCATTTCAAATCATAATTGTGTTGAAATTACAAGAAAAATCTAAGGTAGAATAAAAAAATAAAACTTTACTTAAAGTAACAGTAAAACACTCAATTTTTACATAGATTTAAGTTGATTTTATATGAAATGTGCAGTGACTTAACATACACTATAATTACAACCCTGTTCCACGAGTAGCAGAATTAGCTCACGTCTTCATGAGACTATCTAAGACATGTGGGTCTTATTCTGGCAACTATTCAAGAAATCATGTAGGAAAATAAAATCTAATAAAAACAATAAAAAAAACTCCTTCCTGTTGTATTATTCAAAAATTATGCTTCTTGAAACTATTTCGCAACATTAAAAGATGGTGCATAACCTCATTAGCAGTTAAACAGATTTTTATTTTACTTAAATAAAAGCCCGTGCCAATAACTTACATTTAAGAATGCTGAATTCCCACTAATGGTCAGTACACAGAATAGAAACCTTTTTTTATATTTTTGCCGAATTCCCCCAAGTGAAAATGTTCTTAGGGCTACCTGGAGAGGAATAGTAAAGCTTCTTAGAGATTGTAGTTGAAAATGAAATCTGACCCACTTTTTCCATCATCTTGTATACAAAAAAATAATCAGCTTGCTAAGTAATTCCTGCTGTTACTCCATACCTTTTTCTGGCTCTGAACAGATCTAAAAATATTGGATTGTGCATATGCCATGGAAGTTTAAAATTTATTGTACATACAAATTCCCTAACTCTCTTACATAATCAGCTCTCTGAGGGTGGGAATTAATTGGCATGTTTTTTTGTTCATCGCTGAAATGAGCGTTTTTAAATAGGTTAAATTTTTAAATGTTATTTTTAAAAGAAATGTTTGCAAATTCTTCTCCTTTTCCCCACCCCTTACTCACTTTTTACCTTTCACGTTTCAGAGAAAACAATCTGCCTGTGAATGTTAGAAAGTGGCTTCTGTATTGTTCCTTTTGGTATGCTGAATTGTAAATGTGTGTGGTGTGCCGGGGGAGCTAGCAAACCAAGCAGATACAGATGAAAGGAAAGATCCTTCCCCAGCACTGGTGGCCTTCCTTCCCTTAATTTAAACACAGTCTGTGAATACCGCTGGTAAATTCTTAAATCACATGCTCACCACATTTAAAAGGAGTTTTAAGATAGCCATATACTGTAGGTTGGCAGAAAATAAAAACACACTTTGAAGCAATTGGTGCTAACAAACAAAATACAGTACGGTAAATTGTTTTAAATTATAATATCCCTTTGTTCTTATATACATATTTTCTAACGACAATAAAACACATTTTTAAAATTACACTTTATATGATAAAGAGTAGCAATATTAAATTTTTTAAAGTTCTTAGTGGGAGTATAACTGTCATTGGAAGTTTTAATTAATTTTTCTCAGAACAAAAATATTCAGCTTGCTCAAAGGATTTCATTCTTGTGGCATAAACTTAACTGAATCACAAACTGCATCACACTTCTAAACTAGGAATGAAATACTTTGCAAATAAGTAAATTTAAAAGACATTTCTATTAGAAACCTAAGTCTCTGTGATCCTTAAAATAAATTTTTACAAAAGGATAACTTTAAAACTTTACATAAATCATTCTTACTTTTTCTCATTTTAGAAACGTCATATTTCATTCCTGCAGTGATAAGGTTTGGATAGCACCGAAGCTATTTTTGTGTGGTACCTTTTCATTGCTTGCCTAAAAGCCAAAGCCTGAAAAATGTCATAATCCTTTTTTAATACAGGCTTTTTAATGTGAATTAATGTGACTGAACCTTTGCCTCCCCTAAACAGTTTTGCATATAATATTTGCTCTGCATGACATTAGCAATTGCCTTTAATTTTACTGCACGTGAGGTAGATGGACCTATTGCTTTAATTAATATGTCACGCCCAAAGTAATACAAAGGAATTACTTAGTTCGTTTCTAAAACACTGTAAACTAACTTAGCTCACTTGTAACTTCATGCATGATCAGTTTATTTCCACTGCATTTAACAAAATTAAAATTTTAGGAGCTCTGATTCAGGTTGGATAATTTAGTTTCCACAACCGTTTATCTTTAAAGAAACATTTTACTTATTTATCTTAGTAACAATTAGAACCACAGAGTAATATACACATGAGCATTCCTTCACTTAACAGGGAACAGAGTATCTTTTATGCTCCATGAACAATCTGCTTCAGAATAATTAAATCAGAAAGAACTTTTAAAAGATAGCTTGCCTACACTACCCTTAAAACAAGCATGGAAACACATTGCTTGACTGAGGCTATTGATTGACCCCAGATGGGCTATTTTTGGCCTGTTGCAAAATATGATCAGGAACTGTGGCAATATCTTGATTACAACTTTGAATGACTGTGAAAAACACAGTCTTGGCAAAAACTTTCATCCTAGCACGGCAAAACCCTGCATGTGCTGCGTCTCTAAAATCTGAGCAGCAACGAGGGGAATTCAAAACAGAACTTGTAAATAATTTACTCCACCTTAGGTTTTCAAATATAGGCTGTATACACCCCTCCCCATGTTTACACTATTAAGTTCAGCACGCTCACATTTCTGAAGCGAAATTAAAAATGAATAGCAGTGCCTCAGCTTGTTAATTGTTAAATACAAGGGGTTTTACTCTATTAATTAAAATATGCTTTTAAAAAAAGGAGACATTGCACATTTTGATAACGACCCTACAAAGCTGAGAAGTATTTACATTGTTGCATTTTGGGGCGGCTGTGAAAGCCGATTTTGAGCTATTCAGGAGCCACAATAATAAAGGTTTAACATTCCTCGCTGGGATGCAATGTAGTTCTTTTGAAGGAAAGACTGTCTTTCTCATTCGGCAGAAATAAATCCATTCATTTGATCATGTAGTCATTGAGGGCGATACAAAACAAACCAAGTGTGAGAAATTCTATGTGATGAAGTAAACAAAACAAAAAAAAATCCATTTCCATGACAAAAAGATTCTTTGTCCTTAATCTACCCACCATATGCAAGCGCCCCTTTTTAGCATATCGCCGGCCCTAATCTCGGCTGACTCGCTGCACAGATAAGGCCTCACCTCCGCGGCAACAAAAAGACCCGAGCGAGCGCCCTGACGTTCTTTAATTCATTAATTCCCAGCCGCGCCGCGAGCGTTCTCGCCGCACCCCGACGCGGACACCCTGCTTCGCCAAACTTCGCAGCGCCGTGTGAACAACTCGGAAACTCTTTCGCTTTTTGCAGACATCCTGATCTCACAGTAAAAAGATCACCAGCTGCCTCTAGACAACTTGTAAGACGTTAATCATAAAAGCTGGCCAGCCTCTCTGTAGGAACAAATTGCGTTCCGCGCGAGCTCCACCGCGGGCTCGGTGCGCCCCGGTCCCGGCGCCCTGGGGCCCCGCGGGCGCGCGGACCGCCGAGGCTTCGACCGGACGGGCGGGCTCGGGGCGCCCGAACCCCACGGTGCTAAAGCTCCGCCGCGGGAAGTCCCAGCCGTCGCCCGCCTCTAACTTCGGCGGCGCGGGCCGCTCGTTTTTGGGTTTCCAGGAGAAAGTTCCTGCAAAGGTGCCTCCAGCGCCCGGTTTCGGTGCATCCAGGAGAACACGCAAAGGCCTAAGGAAAAACGCGAACCCGCCACACACACGCTGGGCCCGCTCCGTGCACAGACCGGGCCGGCGCCGCAGCCGTGCTCACCCCAGCCCAATTCCCAGGTCGGCCATTAAGGAAAGGCCAAGAGACGTTTACTTTCTATTCGCTGCGGAACGGGATCGTTGGATTTGCCACCGCGCTGGGACATCGCGGGGCTCGCGGCCCGCGGGTCACCGGAGGCGGCCGGCTGGCGGCAGGGGGTGGGGGCACAGGTGGGGTCCGGGAGGCGGCGTGGGCCCCGGGGCGGCTCCGAGCGCACTGCCTGGGGCGCCGGGACGCGCGGCTCCGAACAAAGCTGGCCGGGCGGCGGTCTCCCCGGCCCGCGTCCAGCGGTGGGTGAGCTCTGGGCGCGATCCCCGCCGCTGCGCTCGCCCGGGGGTGGCCGAGGCCGGCCCCAGCGTCCAACTGCGGAGAACCGGGGGGCTGCTCCGAGGACCCCCTCCCGCCCAGGCCTCCGCGTGGGCTCCACGCCGTCCCCGAGCCGTGCCTGGCCTCGGCGCCTCCGCGCGCAGCTCCCCAACTCCGAGGAGGGAACCAAGTTTACTTCGCCCACAACTCTTTCCGCGGCCGCGCGCGCTCGGGGAGAGCACCCGGGTCCCCGAGGCCGGCCTGGCCCGGGGGCCGGGCGCGGCGCGGACACTTGCTTGCGGGAACCAGGGAACTTTTTCTCACTCCCCGACGCGCGCGCCCGATCCCGCCGCCCGCGCTGTCCCAGCCCCAGTGCGCGCCCCAGACCCCCCGGCCCCCCGAGTCCCGGCCCTCACCGTGCTCGGGAGCCCCGTCCGGCGGCGGCAGCTCCTCGTCGGACTTGAGGTGCTGGGGCTTGGCCTGCTTGCGCCGAGACATGCTGCTAGCGGCGCTCGGGCCCCGCGCGGGGCAGCGGCATCAGCGGGGAGGCCGGCGGGGACGGCGCGGGGTGGGCGCGGGGTGGCCGGGCGGGCGCGGGGCGCGGGGCGGCGGCGGCGGCTGCGCGGGACGCGCATGGGGCTGAGCAATTAGGCTGGTGAATAATGCATGGCCATTAGCCGAGGGCCGCGCCGATTGGCCGGCCTCCAGCGGACTCCGGCGGCCTATGCAAATGAGGCCGCGCTCGCAATTAGCGGCCGCGCGGGCGAGGAGGGGCCGCGGCGCCCGCGGGACCTCGGCGCGCGCTGCCCGGCGCCGCCTCACATCGCGGGCTCCGGCGCCCGCGCTCCGGCGCCGCGCTCCTCGGCCGCCCAGGTGCGGCTCCGGCGGGCCCGGGTGCGGCGCGGGCCGCGGCGGCCGCCCCTCCGCAAGCCGCAGGCAGCAAACTTTGGCGGCGTCCGCGCGGCGCCGTCTCCGCCGGCGCGCCGGGCTCGCCCCTTTATAGAGTGTCTGCGCCGCCGCCCGCGCCCCGCGCCCCCCCCCCGCCGCCGCCGCCGCCGCCGCCGGGCGGCCCCTCCCGGAGCGGGCGGCCGCGGGCAGGGCTCCGGCCCGGCGCCTTTGTCTCGCCCGGGCCGCTGGGGCGCCGCGCCTCCTGCGCTCCCGGCGCGCAGGGTCGGCCGGCCGCCTGGGCTGCTCGGCCGGGGTCGCGGCGCCTCTCGGCGCGCCGGCCCCGCTCGGGCTCAGGTGCTCCCTCTCCGCGGACCTTCTCTCCTGGCTCGTGTTCCCTCCGCGGCCTCCCCCGGCGGCCGGCCCGGCTCGGAGGCCCGCGGCCGGAGCGGAGCAGAGTGCGCACGCCGGGGTGGCAGGACTTCGGCAAGACCAACTTTCCGGTTCGCAAGCGGCGCGGGCCGCGCGGCTCCTCCCCTCCCCTCCCCCGCGCCCCCTCCCCTCCCCCTCTCTCCGCCCCCCCACCCGGGCCCCACAGACTCCGGAGCGCCCGCCCGCCCGCCGCCGCCACCGGGGCCGCCTCGGCCACCACGCCAGCCCGCCGGGCCTCTCCGACGCTGGCGGCTTCTTAAATGCCGGGAGGGGAGGGGACAGCCGGGCCCGGTGCCCCCCACCCCAGCTCCCCTTCCCAACGGGCACTGTGGCCCGCGCGCCCGGGCCTGGGAGCCTGCGGAGTGGGCAGCGAGCGCGATCGAAAGTTGCAACTCCACAAAAGTCCGGCGCGCGGCCCACCGTGTTCTCGGGATTTCGGGGGTGGCGTGGGGGGCCAGGTGAAGGGGTGCACACGTCCGGCCCGGCCCCACACCCGCGGGCAGCTGGCGCGGCGCGCTCCCCGCACACGCGCCCGCCCCCTCGCCCGCGGCCACACGCACGCGCCCTCGCACCCGCGCGCACACTCGGGCGCACTCCCACCCGCAGCCGTGCACACGCCCGCGCGCTCGTCCGCGCGTGTCCTCCATCCCCGAACGGCCACCAGGATGTGCCCCAGGCCCGGTTGCCGCCACTCCCGCGCCAGTGCCCCCCGCCCCAGTATGTCTTTTTTCATTTCCTAAATTCTTATTTTTGTCCTTGCAAGTGGCTCTGGCTCGTATGGCGCTTCGGCGCAGATGGCCTCCCGGAGCTTCCTCCGGTGTCATCCGTGGGGGGAGAGGGCGGTGACCAGCCGGATCCGGCGCCCCGCGGGCCGCGAGCTCCGGGCGGGCTGGGGGGAGGGCGGCCTGGCCGGGGAATTCCCCGCCCCCTTGAGCGGACCCCGGCCCGGCGCCGCGCGCCCTGCTCTCCGCGGGCTCCTTTTTCCATTCTAGAATCTTCCGGCTCCCAGCCCGCGTTCTCCCGCCCGCCTCTAATCGTGTAAGTTTCACGAAGCAACAGCTCTGGGCCCCGGGAGAAACGCCGGAAAACCTGCAGAGGACGGAGCGCGGGTTGGAGGCATCTCCAAAGAGTCCCCATCGCCACTTAAAAAAAAAAAATTCCTTAAGGTTGGTTTTATTTTACCTTTTGGTGGCGGGCGTATCCATTTGAGTGATTTTTTTTTTAAAAGAAAAAAGGCCAATAAAAGATGTTTGAAATCTAGAGTTGTCCCGTTTAACACACACGTCGGTAGCGTCCTCACGGTTAAGCTGTGAAGGGGGAACGTCTTTTCCCCGCAAGTGCGCCGCGAACTTCGCAGACGCTGCAGGCATTCGGGGGACGCTCTTGACCGGCCCAGCGCGCCCGGCGGTGGAAAGTTCTCAGTCGCGGCGCTGGGGCGAGCGGTGCATGGGTCTTCCCTGGAACACGGGCAGGGAGAAGGGAGGCGGGAGTGAGGGGTGGGGCGGGCGGCCGCGGGGAATGGAAGTTTATGGCAGCATCTACAGGACCAGAGTTTGGGGAAGTCGCCGAGCCAGCGGGAGGCGGTAGGCGGTAGGCAGCGCCGACTTTCTGGAGGAGCGAGAACGCAGGAACGGTCGCCCGTGGCTCTGAGCACCATCTGTTACGACCCGGTTAATTCCCTCTCCTTTTCCTTCCTTTTTGTATCGACACACTTGGAGGAGAAGCGCCGCACACGCAGGTTCCCACGGCCCGTCCGAGGACGTCTGGAGCCGGCTCGACCCTGCAGCCTCCGGGCCGGCGGCGCCGACCCCTCCTCGGTCGCCCCGCGCGCTCCCCGCGCCCCACCCTCTCTCCGACAGACCCGCCGGATTCCCTGGGACTTCCAAACCCAAGTGTTAAACTTCGTGGACTTGCTTCGCGTTTTGTACGAGGTGTGGACGTGGGAAGGTTCTTCCGAGTCCCTCCAGTGAGGGGGACTGCGAGAGCCCGGCCTTCATCTGCAGGAAGCGAGGCCTCAGAGCAGACGTGTTGGCGAGTCGTGGTGCGACGCGCGGTGGGACACGGCGCGGGCTGCTGCGGGCGCGGTGCGGGGCGCCCCGGGGACCGTCGGCGGCGCAGGGCTGTGCGGGGCCTCGTGGAGAGGACCGAGCTCGGACTTGGGGAAGGGGCCCGGGACCCTGCACAGTTCCCGCCACTGCTGAAACGGTGCACACGTAACGCCTGCGGCGCTCCCTTTTTACAAAATGACTTGGGCGAACAAAGATCAATTTCTAAAAAGTAAAGGTCTAAAACAAAAGGCACGTTACTTCGTGACTGACTTGTTCCCTTCCCTTCCCCATTTCCCTACACGCAGAGCAGAAACTTTTCTTTAATTGTTCTTATTCAATGTGGCAAGTTTTAATGAAGGCGTTTGCATCTGAAGTCTGAGTGGCAACAGTGGATTTATGGCGAAGTGACAGCGTGTGGACCGAACATTCTCACAGATGAGGGACGGGATGTGGCGCTCGCTGTGCCCAGATTAAAGGGACGCTCGGGAACGGATTTAGGAGGTGCAGACACTGAGCCAGGCGTGCGGCAGGCGCACACTCGCCGTCACATGACCGGCATCTATTAAAATATTGCAATATCGAAACACTATTGCAATAACAAAAGTTGCTTTTCTTCCCTATCATTAAATCTAATTAGTTAATTGTTTTTCCTCTTGCAATGTTTTATCTTAAGAGGCGACACATTATTATTTTGTCTGCTTAATAATATTACAAATTAATACTGTATATTTTGCATTAGTGAAACATATAATTAGGCGTTTGATTTAATTTGTATCATTTGTTCAGATAAAGCTGAAACTATCTGCAAGATGGATTTGAAAAGGGGAGCTTGAATAGTTGGTTCTACTTTAACATTGCAGTCACAGTTTATTGAAGCTACCTGGCTCTAGAGCCACAAAAGACAGTTTTATATAAGGTGCATTTGACACTTTGTTTACAAGTGTTTATTTCCCCAACCACTTACTACAAAAAAAGCATTCACGTATTAGGACTTTCATTTTCGGTCCCCTTTCATTCTTTTTTCCTCCCCAAATTCCTTTCTTCTACTCACTGGCCACCTCTCTCTCTGTCTCTCTCTCTGATTCTACCCCCACCCCCAACTTTTGTTTTTGGTTCTTAGGGTTAAATCCAGCATGATTTTGTGTCTTTAATGCTGTGACAAGTGATCGCTAATTGGTTCTCACTTGAGCAAAGATATTACCATACTAATATTATTATTGGTAAGAAGAGGTAATTGATAACACCACCTGCCACTCTGGGGCAGTCACGATGATAAATGTTTCCATCAACAGGAAATCTGTGCTTGGTGTGCCACAGCCCAACGCAAACAGCATGTCGAGTGCCAATTATAAAGATGTTGCTTTTCTATTACACTGGGGGTGGGGAAGGACGCTAGAAAACATGTAGCCAAAAATTATGGTTTCTGAAAACGCTTTTTCCAAGCTTCTGTTCAGCTACTTGAAGATAACTTTCCCCATAAAAATAAAATGCTCTGCTTAAATAAACCAGTACATAGCTGACTGCTCTGACCTCCTTTACTTTCAAAGCTATTGAGATAAATACGCCTAAATATTTTTAACAGACGGGAGCGTGTGCGCGGTATGCAAATCCATCTTGGTCTGTGTGCTCCGAAGCCTTCCTGGCGTCCATCACAGGACTGTGCAGCTTCCTCATAGGCACCACAGGCAAAAGTTCCAGGGTTTTTATGGCATCACAGAGAACATCAGCACGGAGTCGCCATCTCTGCAGGCAGGATGCAAAGGCTGTTGAAGAACTTCTCTCCAGGCAGCTACAGGGCGCATCTGGCTGCAGGTAGCCCGGGAGGGGCACTTGAGCTCTGTGATTGCATAAACAGTGCTGGCGAGCTGAAGCTTCGACTCCCTTGCCTACAGGGAGGCCCCAACGATTATTATTAGCTTGCATTAATAGATGCAGGCCTCAAAAGGCGAAATCAGCTATTGATAATTGCAAGAAGTATACAGCAGCTACTGTATCGATCGGCTTGTCCCTTATTCCCCTGGTATGGAAGAGATAAGAAGACTCACTCTTTAGTGCAATATAATTTCTTTTGACCTATCTGCTTGCTACAGACTTATGATGAATAGCCGAGTGGTTAAAGTCCTTTATCACGAAAGTTACCCCTTGATATAATATTGATTCTTTATAACTAGCTCCAAACACAAAAATCAAACTGTCCACTTGGCCATCATCATCATCAATATCATCACAAAGCCTCTGGAATAAAGATCAGCGCGCCTGGAAACGCTCTCTATAATCTTCCCGGCTAATCTTTATTTGCTGATGATGAAAAGAAAAAGGTGGGGGAGGGGAGGGGTGGACTGTCCTTTGCACGGACACTGTATTTATACGTGTCCATACGCCGGGCAAGACAGGGCGGCCTCTGCTCAGGAGCGCTCGCGGGCAGCGTGGCCACCCCGCGCGCCCGGGTGGGGCGGAGACCGGGCTCCGCGCGCCGTCTCGCCTCGGAGCCGGAACGAGCCCACGGCCCGCAGCCCGCTGGAAGTCAGCGCCACGCGTCCTCCGCCCGGCGGGGCCTGCGCGCCCGGGAGCGCCGGGACAGGGGCGCACGCCGGGTGGGCTCGCCTGTGCGGAGGGGCCAGGCTGGCCCAAGGCGCACATCAAAGGCCGCCTGAGCAATTCGCGTGCGTTTCCCTCAATTAACAGCATTTCCTGCCCCTCGCTCCCCGCCAGCCCCGCCCCCGCGCCAGCCTGGGGCTGCCCGAGCGCAGGGACGAGCCTTTTCCCCGCGAGCGTGGGCGCGAGTGCGCGCGTGTCCGAGGGTGGGCGCCTGCGGGGGTCTCTGGGGGCGCCCCGGCTTTGCCCTGTGGAGGCCTCGGCAGTCGCGACCCCGAGGCCCCGTCGAGGCTGAGTTTCGGGGGCGTTTTTTGAGAGTGGGGCTTAGGGGTTGGGTGGGTGAGATGCGGGGGACACCAACTGCTGCCTCCTGGAACCTTCTCGGCCGGTGTCCACACCTACAGGCTTCGAGTCTGGCCTCAACGGGCAGCTGTCTTTAGGGACCCCAAGTGCAGGGGGCTCCTCGGAACCACTTCATTTAACAGATCCCCTGCCTCGTGTCTTCCCACGCATTTCTGCAGCCCACAGATGTCGCACTCCTAATGGGGGCGGGAGGTGCTCCTAGAAAGAACATGGCCCAAGGCTGCAGGGGCCGCGGGGCGGGGCGGGGCGGGGTCGGGGGGAAGCAGTTTCCTAAATAGAGCAGTGCCGGGCTCTGTCGCTGGATCCACTCTGCTCCCCCGCCGGAGTCGCCCCGCCCCAGGGGCGGTGAGAGGGGCTCAGCGTGGTCCCTGGGAGGCTCGGTGGAGGTCACCGGGGTCGCCCTGATGGGCTCAGCGAAATGGCCAGAGGACCGCCTGGGGCGAAACCTCACGACTAATTTCCTAACCTTGCGCGGGCCTCGGGCGTCCTGCAGCTGCGAGAGACCGAGGCTCGCGTGGGGCTGAGTGAGGCGCGGATCGGGTCCAGTGTAGGCCCCAAAGAGTCCTCTCCCAGTTGGGGGGTGGTGTGCAAGGGGGAGGCGGGCAGGAAGCTCTCGCTGTGGGAAAGGGCGCGTCCACACCTCGCTGGCCCCTGGTCCCGCCGCCAACAGGCGGGAAGATCCCACGCTCTGCGCGCGCCTGACACTGTGACCCCCCCACCACCACCATTTCCCTAGCTGGAGAGCACACCTGCTCCGCATAATGTGCCCCAAGAAGTTTCAGAAAGCAGGCACAACTTTGATGTAAGCGTTTCCATCCTTCTGGGTTCTCTCGTTATCACAAATGTCACTCGCTTTGGCTCCAAGCTCTGCAGAAGTGCAAAGATGAACCTGCAGAGGCCGCGCGGGGGGAGAGGTGCTCACCCACGTCCTTGACCCAGGAAGGGGCAAAGACATCAGCTGCGGGGCCGGGTGGGTCCTGCTCTCATTCAAGGGTGAGCATCTTCTCTGGGCCCCACAGGCTGGGCTGTTGCCTGAACAGGCCCCCCGTCAGCTGTCCCGGCAGGTCTGGGAGGAGAGGAGGAACAAAGTCAGATCGATTAGAATCAGCTCACAATCTCCAGGAGCAAAAAATAACCTCATGATAGCAAGATGAACGTCTCATTCTCAAATGAGGCAATATGATGTGATCAGCTAAATAAATAAGCAGATATGTCCAGGCACATGGCGGGTCATTTGCTAATGGCTGTGCTCGGCCTATGCAGAGAGGACTGCAAGGAATGAAGTATTTCTCTCTACCTTAGCAGAACCAGATTCAAAAAGAAGGACCCATTTTCAACTTACAGAGCTCGGGCCTGCCACCTGACGTAGTTGAATCTGCATGAGCACATCTCTGTCTTCCTTGTCCTGTACGCTGGACACTACAGAGAAGTTTTGCTTAATAACAGTGTATTCTGTGCCTTCAACAATACATGTTTGACTCATCAAGACTTTTCTGTTCAAAATCAGAACTGGAGGAATTCTAGGCACAGCTTTTGCAAGAAAGGATGGATGTCACAAGAAAAGACAATGCTCCCTGCCTTTCGGTGATGGGGATGCACCGTCCCCCAAAGAAACCGATTTTCAGAAAATTAAAATTCAAAAATGAAAATAAAAAGGAATTCTTTATGAAAAGTTTGGATAGAAAGTGGATTTGCCTAACATCTGGAAATGTTTGGATGCTATGCACATGTACTCTGCTTTCAGAAAACCTGATGAGTCAAAATTCATGAAATACAAAATTGGAGGGACTTTTGCTCTAGAAGGAAGTCTTCACTTTCTGGGAGTATTCCTCGCAGCTTTCTCTTAAGTAGCCAGTCATGCCGTAGTCGTGGAATTAGCCCAAAGAGTACAGTGACGTGACACTTTCATAAAGACAGGCTCACCAACCCCCCTGAAACTTGTGCAAGGTTCTGGTGTCCTTCAGCGAGCTGCCGAAAGGCTGTAGTTGTGTTTTATTACAGTCATTTCACCAGGAAGGGACAACTCCGCTGTCACATATCAGCTCTGTGACCCGGGCAGGCCGCAGTGTCCAGACGGCGGCGGCTCTGGGCTGCGTAAGAGCACACATAAGGAGAGGCACCCTCGGAGGCCGAGAGATAAAAATGATTGGCTGAAAGAGGGGTCTAGGCAACGTGAGAAGTGCAAATAAGAGGAAAAGTGTCGATGACAGTTGCGTCCAAAGAGGGGACATTTATTTACATGTCAGAGCCACCATGATAGAGAACAGAATGGAGGAGATACGTGAGCCCTGGAGACCAGACAGAGGTCGTGGGATGGAGGCCCGGCGTCCGGCTCACATGTGGACGGTGAGTGGGAGAAGAAAGGCCAGATGGCGAGGGCCCCTGGACTCTTGGGGCTCAGAGCAGAGGCCTGCGCAGGGCGCTGAAGCAGCGAGAGCCCGAGGGAGATGGGAGCTCCGAGGCGCAGCGGGTAGCATTCCGGGTCAGCCACGTCCAACCCCGTCCCGGAGGTTCCGAGGCCTTACGGGAAAGCAGAGAGTCGCACGCAGCGCATGGAGGCGGTGAGTCACGTGTCATGCAGCAAAACATCTTCCCTGCGTGCACACAGCTCGGGGAGCTCCGGAGAGGTCCTCGCGGCCTGGTGGGAAGCCAGCGCCTCCAGCACAGAGGCTGCGGCCCAGTCACGCCTCCTCTGTTACGAGGTTGGTCCTCGTCAGAATGCCGCAGCTCTGCAAGCGTCTGGGCAACAGAGTTACTGATGGGAGCCACTTACTTCTGGCAAATTCGGAAGTGATCATACTTGCTCACGTATTCACAGCGCAGCCGTCATCTCCTTTGCTCCGGCTGGGTCTCTTCTGTGGGTCCTGAAGATGGGCCAAGGCGGTGCCTACAGCGCCGCTCTGTTTGGGTTTCATTTTATGTTACCATCGAATTCATTTTACGGCCAGCTTTTATGTGCCCTGGTCAGGAAGCACACGCTCACGTCTTCCAAGGAGACTTCAGAGCCATCGTGGATGTCCCATAAATGCTTCTTTGAGCACCCACCGTGTGCAGCGCGTGGTGGTGCTGGGTTGGTGTGGGAGTGATTTGAGATCACAGACACGTGTGTGCACGCACACGCACGCAGCACACACGCCCTGGGGTCAGCTTTCTCGCCTCTGTCCTCCGTGCAGTTCTCTGAGCCCTGCTGCTGTGCCCACACACACGCAGCTTCTGGCGGGCACTGCAGCAGCTCTCTCACCTTTGTCCTTGGCTTCTCTGCTCTGCTGGCTGCTTCGCTCGCTAGCCGGTGTCGTAGGTGCGCTGGAGTAGGTTCTGTGGTGTTAATGATATGTCCGAGGCTGACTAGTAAAAGAGCCTGTATTCATTTTGGTTTTTAATAGGAGAGCATCAGTGAACATTGCCCCCCCGCCTGCGGGGCACAGGACCTGTCACGGTGAGCGGATGCTCTTCCACAAGGCCGGCACTGAATTTTCTGCAGGGCAGGATATTTTCCCCTTTGCCTCCCCTGCAGGAAAATCATCACGCCCTTCAGAAGCTCTGAGCAGGAGAGCCCTGACCTCACAGGACGTCACCTGCAGCTGGGTTTGTCCAGCCGTCTCTCCCTTGCCCTCCTGCCGTGGCCCCTGGTTCCAGCCAGGTGACGTCCCTTCAGCTCCCGCTTCCCTTCTCCCTTTGGTCACCTGACTCATCTGAAATAGTCTCTGCTTTCATTTTCCTGACTTCATTTTCACGTCGGTCCAGTTTGACATTTTTCTTTGAGGAAGCATTTACAGGAATGCTTCTATTTCACCCCATAGTTCTTCCTTATTTTTCTCAGCAGTTATGGATGCATTAATAATAATCAAAAACATGAGTTTCATGAGTTGTCACAAAACACGTTTTGAGTTTTTATTTATTTATTTATTTATTTATTTTTTTGAGACAGAGTCTCACTCTCTTGCCTGGGGCGAGTGCCGTGGCGTCAGCCTAGCTCACAGCAACCTCAAACTCCTGGGCTCGAGCAATCCTACTGTCTCAGCCTCCCGAGTAGCTGGGACTACAGGCATGTGCCACCATGCCTGGCTAATTTTTTTTTCTATATATATATTTTTAGCTGTCCAATTAATTTCTTTCTATTTTTGGTAGAGACGGGGGTCTCGCTCTTGCTCAGGCTGGTCTCGAACTCCTGAGCTCAGGACGATCCGCCCGCCTCGGCCTCCCAGAGTGCTAGGATTACAGGCGTGAGCCACCGCGCCCGGCCGTTTGAGTTTTTAAAACACGGCAGCTGGTGCACGCACGCACGGATGCGTGGCTGTGGGGAGGGGTCTCGGTGCCCAGGCTGGGCGCAGCTGGCGTGGCCCCTCCAGGCCCCTCTGAACCGAGCTCGTTCTGTTGTCTCTAATCCTTTCAGGGCTGCATTTTGAGAAAGGTGCCTCCACTCGAATAAGAACCCTCGCCTGGTCTTCAGAACCTTCTACTTCTCTGTGCTAAATCAGAGAAGATGGAAAGTTCACAGTTAGGGTTAGTGCAGAAATAATCTGTGTGGGGTCTGGAATGTGGCCATTGCACATGGAGATGATGCAGTTCTGGGCCTAGTGGCAGCTGGGCGCCGGGTCAGTGCACGGAACACGCGTGGGTGGGGGAGGGGTCAGTGCACA